>JACXGJ010012095.1:0-18562 GCA_016801105.1 Esox niger | reverse complement strand
GATGGGTGGCATCTTGCCACACCCCTTTTAACTATAATAAATATGAGTTGTACATGTAATTTCTTCAGAGACTCCTCGAATGATTATTCGGTAAGCATTTGACGCGTCTCTCTATTTGCAAATAAACTACTAACTGTGCCAAGAGAATTTTGTCTCTGTCTTACTCCTTTGAGTGTCTATCGGTGAAATTTCCATCACAGTTTGCCTTCATGTTATAAGGGAGATTTGGCCTTCATGTTATAAGGGAGAGACATACAGCTATGACTCTGCTGTTGGGTCTATTGTAATTCATATAGTGTCACGTAAGACCCCCTTTTGGCTTCTCCTTCAAGGGCTGACACATTGTGCATTCAGAAATGCCCCTCTGCACACCACTATCGCAAAGAGTGGTTATTTGACTGTGAAAATCTTGACCTTTAACTAACCAGGTGTTTTGGTACACACAATTGCTACTCACTGCACTACAATGTCTGATCATGCACAAAAAGTATTTTATTTAGGGATAGTGATAATATGAAACCATTTATTTTCACATAGTTGTTTGGCTCCTTTTTAAATCAGATTGATAACAGAAATCACCCAAATGGCCCCGATCAAAAGTTGATGTACCCTTGAATGTTTGCCTTGTTAAAGACACACCAGATGAGCCACCAGGTGAAAATGGCAATTAAAGGTGAATTTCCCACACCGGTGGCATTTTAAATTGCAATTAGTGTAAAGATGGAAAACAATATGAAAATATATCCAAAGCCTTGCAAATGCCAGTCAGTACTATTCAATCACTAATTAAGAAGTGGAAAATTCTGGGATCTCTTGCTACCAAGCCAAGGTCAGGTAGACCAATGCCACATGACCACTGGTGCGTCAATCAATCAAATTTATTTTATAAAGCCCTTTTTACACCAGCAGTGCTTTCACAAAGTGTTTTCACAAAACACTACAACCTAATTTAGGAAGAAACCAAGAGAGGAACCAGGCTCAGAGTGGTGACCAGTCCTCTTCTGGCTGCGCCGGGTGAACATATTAAGAGTCCAAATTTGAATAGTTCAATGCATGTGGGCTAAGCCCAGAGTCTATTTAAACCTAGTCCAGATTGGAGGCATAACCAGATGGACAAGGACAGGGGGAGGGGGGTCAGCAGAGTGGCAGCTGAAATTGTCAGGTATCGTCTTGACCCTGGCTCCAGGGTGCCACTAGTGATTTATGCTAATGTTGGCTCCAGACTTGCTTGTTTCCACTATACATTTGTTACCAAGGTCTTAAGGAGGGGCTCAGGTGGGGAGGGATGCGTAAACTATCAACACGATTTAATTTACCGGTTACAAAAAAGGCAATATTTTTCTGGTAGTAAGATCAAACAAACAAAAACGCCATGCTCAGTTAGTTTACAATACGGCGTTTGAACATGAGTAATACAAAAATAATCTTCCTCAAACTCCTGCGACCGGCTCCTTCTCCATCTACACTTGTAACTATAAGCCAGTGTATTCATTATTTAGTTTGATAAGTATTTTGTCAAAACTACCAACCTGTAATAGAAGGATTTGGGAGAATTGAGGTACAGTGGGGAGAACAAGTATTTGATAACCTGCAAAATCAGCAGTGTTTCCTACTTACAAAGCGCGTAGAGGTCTGCATTTCAACTGTAAGAGATGGAATCTAAAACAAAAATCCAGAAAATCACATTGTATGATGTTAAAAGAATTTATTTGCATTTATTTGCAAGTATTTGATCACCTACCAACCAGTAAGAATTTCGGCTCTCACAGACCTGTTCGGTTTTCTTTAAAAAGACCTCCTGTTCTCCACTCATTACCTGAATTAACTGAAACTGTTTGAAGTCGTTACCTGTATAAAAGACCTGTCCACACACTCAAACAGACTCCAACCTCTCCACAATGGCCAAGACCAGAGAGCTGTGTAAGGACATCAGGGATAAAATTGTAGACCTGCACAATGCTGGGATGGGCTACAGGACAATAGACAAGCAGCTTGGTGAGAAGGCAACAACTGTTGGCGCAATTATTAGAAAATGGAAGAAGTTCAAGATGACGGTCAATCTCACTCGGTATAGGGGCTACATGCAAGGTTTCACGTCATGGGGCATCAATGATCATGAGGAAGGTGAGGGATCAGCCCAGAACTACACGGCAGGACATGGTCAATGACCTGAAGAGAGCTGGGACCACAGTCTCAAAGAAAACCCATAGTAACGCACTACGCCATCAAGGATGAAAATCCTGCAGCGCATGCAAGGTCCCCCTGCTCAAGCCAGCGCATGTCCAGGCCCGTGTGAAGTTTGCCAATGACCATCTGGATCATCCAGAGGAGGAATGGGAGAAGGTCATGTGGTCTGATGAGACAAAAAAATAGCTTTTTGGTCTAAACTCCACTCGGCGTGTTTGAAGGAAGAAGGATGAGTACAACCCCAAGAACACCATCCCAACAGTGAAGCATGGAGGTGGAAACATCATTCTTTGGGGATGCTTTTCTGCGAAGGGGACAGGACGACTGCACCATATTGAGGGGAGGATGGATGGGGCCATGTATCTTAAGATCATGGCCAACCACCTCCTTCCCTCAGTAGGAGCATTGAAGATGGGTCGTCGGTGGGTCTTCCAGCATGACAACAACCCGAAACACACAGCCAGGGCAACTATGGAGTGGCTCCATAAGAAGCATCTTTAGGTCCTGGAGTGCCCTAGCCAGTCTCCAGACCTGAACCTAATAAAAACATATTTGGAGGGAGCTGAAAGCCTGTATTATCCAGTGACAGCCCCGAAAACTGAAGGATCTGGACAAGGTCTGTATGGATTGGGCCAAAATCCCTGCTGCAGTGTGTGCAAACCTGGTCAAGAACTACAGGAAACATATGATCACTGTAATTGCAAAGAAAGGTTTCTGTACCAAATATTAACTTCTGCTTTGCTGATGTATTAAATACTTATGTCATGCAATTAAATGCAAATGAATTATTTAATGATCATACAATGTGATTTTCTGGATTTTTGTTTTAGATTCTGTCTATAGCAGTTGCAGTGTACCTATGATAAAAATTGCAGACCTCTACATACTTTGTAAGTAGGAAAACCTGCAAAATCAGCAGTGTATCAAATACTCCCCACTGTATATTTCAGTATCATCTGCATAGCAAAGGTGGTTGATGATGTTGTTCTGCAGAATTTGGCCCAGAGGTAGCATATAGAGATTGAACAGTAGCAGTCTGAGAACTGATCCCTGGGGAACTCTGCATGTCATAGCCACCCTATCAGATTCATGATTACAAATGTTGACAAAGTAACTCCGGCCATCCAGATAAGATCTGAACCAATTAAGGACTGTCCCGGAGAGTCCTACCCAATTTTCCAGCCTGTGTCAAATGCTATACTGAGATGTAATAGAACCAGATCTGGTATTTCATCGGAATCAGTATTTAGCCATATATAATTTAAAACTTTTATCAGGGCCGTTTCAGTACTATGGTGGGGATGGAAAAATGACAGAAACTGCATGGGTTCACAAGATAGACTGAAGACAACCTTCTCAATGATCTTGGCTATAAAAAGGGAGATTTGATACAGAAGATGGTTCTCTTTTTTTAATAGGGGCTTTATGGCAGCTGTTTTTAGAGAAATTGAGAAAATGCCTCATTGTGGAGAGCTATAAACTATTTGATGTAGGTCCATTGTTATAGAGCAACATTTTTTTTAAAGTCTGATGGCAATGTGTCGATTTTTTATCAATTGTATTAAATTGTGACATAATAAGCATGTTACGTCTTGGTGGTCATAGTGACGATACAGTGTCATTGTTAGATTGTAGTTCTAAGGATCTGTCTTGTACTTTACATTTTTTCACTAAAGAATCATGCAAATTCATTACATTTCACTGTGGACATGAGTTCTGATGTTATCTACTATAGGGGGGTTTGTAAGTTGGTTGACCATGGCAAATAGAGTACGGGTATTGTTGAAATTCTTGTTGATAATTTCTGAGAAATGTTGCTGTCTAGCCCCACATAACTCAATGTTGAAGCTACCAAGGCTTTGTTTACAGATGTCATAGTGGATTTACAGTGTAGTTTTCATCCACTTACGTTCCACTTTGCTACATTCTCTTTTCAGGGCACTTACCATCTACCATCGTGGTGGTTCTCCATGGCGTTTTCTGTTTATCCATAGTTTTCTTTAGCTTTACCAGTGCAACACAATCCATGACATTCAATATTTTGGCATTAAAATGATCCATGAGTACATAAACTGACTCAGGAATTATTGTTGGTGAGATAGCTATGGCTTCCATAAACTGAGCATTCGTACTCTCATTAATATATCTTTTCTTAACAGAAACAGAGGGTACTTGGTGATCAGTGATTCAAAAAAGACACAGCAATGATCAGACAGGGTCAAGTCTTTAAGCATGACAGAGGAAATATCAAGACCTTTAGAGATAACCAGGTCTAGAATGTGTTCTCCAGTGTGTGTACGCTCTTTCACATGTTGAGTAAGATCAAAAGTGTCAAGTAGTGCAAAATGTTATTTGTCCGTATTATTATCTATGTGGATGTTAAAATCCCCTGTAATAATAAACAGGTTAAAGTAAACTGATATAACAGAGAGTAGTTCAGCAAAATCAGCAATAACATTTGCAGAATATCATGGTCTGTAAATGGTTCAAAACAAAATTTGAGGGGCACCCTTCAATGTATTCAACAGAAATTAAATTGCCAAGTGTATATTCTTTGCACTGGAATGTTTCTTTGAATAAGGTAGCTACTCCTCCTTTCCTACAATTCCGACACGTATTCATATAACAAAATATTTCAGGTGCTGACATATTAAGAACAGTAGCTCTAAAATCTTCTGTTAGCCACGTTTCAGTGAGGAACAAAATCTAGGTTGTAGGATATTATAATGTCCTTTACCAAGAGTGATTTGTTGGCGAGAGATCAGATATTAAGTAAAGCTAGCTTAATAGATGTAATCGGGGTTCCTGGAGTAGTAGGTTGACGTGTTACTGTTAACAGATTAGAGAGGTTTACTTTGTAATATGCATGCACTCGATTCCTTCTATTTCTATTCAACACAGGAATAGAGATATCGGTTCTTAGCTTGTACTACAAACAGTCGGCGTTGCTCTTTTCACAATAGCAGAGACCCGAAGCACATCACAGAGTGTGCTCTATGGAAATAAATTGTTATGGAAATTCTTGAACTAATGTACATTTGAGACGCTTGCTTATCTATTAATTGGTAAGTAACTCTGGTCTTTGGTTTTGACACACATCCGTATAAGATCAAAGGATAATTAGGAACCCTGAATAAGGGTATCTGTCCGTTGTTCCTTAGGAATATAGGAAAGGAGGATCTGGTATTTGCATCATTGACTGGTATCGTCAGATTACAGAGTCACTCACTGATCTGCCCATCTGTTACAAGTTACATTACAAGTCAGAGGATCATACCTGATTTGCAGTTAGCGTTCAGCTGGGGGATTGAGGGTAGGTGCTCTCTTATTTGATTTCTTGCTGGATATGCTCTCTGTGGTGTACAACGAACGACCAAGTCCCCGCTGGATTTGATGCCTTTGGTCTAGCCACGGTGTTGTGCCAGTAAGATGTCATTGGGGAAGGCTGGTTTGAAAGCCTCTGCGGTTCATCCAGTAATGTTAGCACACATCCAGGGAAGAGTGTCAGCCAGGTCCATGACAAGAGTGCTCTCGATTTGATGTAATCCCTTGTTTACCAATCTGTGTCTGTCCGTTTGTGTTTGGTATGTCAATCCCTAGAGGAGCTGCAACACAGTCAATGTATTGTTCACGTATTTCAAGCTGCATAATTGTCTCATTCAGTTACTCACTCTGAAATTGCTCTGATATGTTCACCAGTTTTGCAATGTAAAAGTGACAGGTGTGCATGGGATTATGGATGGAAGGGAACAGGTGTTCTTGAATTGAGCAGCCTTTACAGCCTGAGGAAAGAAACTGTCCCGTAGCCTGTTAGCTTTGGACAGAATACTCTTGTACATTCTGCCTGACGGCAGCTTGGTAAACAGTCCATGGCATGTGTGACTGGGATCTTTAATGATTCGTTTGCTCCTCCTCCTATACCTCTCTGTGTAAAGATCCTACAGGGATGGCAGGTCAGACCTCGTGATGTGCTCTGCTGTTTTAATCACTCTCTGAAGTGATTTACAGTCGACGGTGGTGCAGCTGCCATACCAAGGGGTCGGACAGGATACTCTCGATAGTGCATCTGTAGAAGTTGTTGAGTATCCTGGAATCCATGCCAAATCTCCTTAATCGGCGTAGGAAGAAGAGCCGTTTTCCTGGCCTCCATCAATATACACTCACCTAAAGGATTATTAGGAACACCATACTAATACTGTGTTTGACCCCCTTTCGCCTTCAGAACTGCCTTAATTCTACGTGGCATTGATTCAACAAGGTGCTGAAAGCATTCTTGAGAAATGTTGGCCCATATTGATAGGATAGCATCTTGCAGTTGATGGAGATTTGTGGGATGCACATCCAGGGCACGAAGCTCCCGTTCCACCACATCCCAAAGATGCTCTATTGGCCATTTTAGTACAGTGAACTCATTGTCATGTTCAAGAAACCAATCTGAAATTATTCGAGCTTTGTGACATGGTGCATTATCCTGCTGGAAGTAGCCATCAGAGGATGGGTACATGGTGGCCATAAAGAGATGGACATGGTCAGAAACAATGCTCATGTAGGCCGTGGCATTTAAACAATACCCAATTGGCACTAAGGGGCCTAAAGTGTGCCAAGAAAACATCCCCCACACCATTACATCACCACCACCAGCCTGAACAGTGGTAACAAGGCATGATGGATCCATGTTCTCATTCTGTTTACGCCAAATTCTGACTCTACCATCTGAATGTCTCAACAGAAATCGAGACTCATCAGACCAGGCAACATTTTTCCAGTCTTCAACTGTCCAATTTTGGTGAGCTCTTGCAAATTGTAGCCTCTTTTTCCTATTTGTAGTGGAGATGAGTAGTACCCGGTGGGGTCTTCTGCTGTTGTAGCCCATCCGCCTCATGGTTGTGCGTGTTGTGGCTTCACAAATGCTTTGCTGCATACCTCGGTTGTAACGAGTGGTTATTTCAGTCAAAGTTGGTCTTCTATCAGCTTGAATCAGTCGGCCCATTCTCCTCTGACCTCTAGCATCGCGAGGCATTTTCGCCCCCACAGGACTGGACGTTTTTCCCTTTTCACACCATTCTTTGTAAACCCTAGAAATGGTTGTGCGTGAAAATCCCAGTAACTGAGCAGATTGTGAAATACTCAGACCAGCCCGTCTGGCACCAACAACCATGCCACGCTCAAAATTGCTTAAATCATCTTTCCCATTCTGACATTCAGTTGGGAGTCCAGGAGATTGTCTTGACCAGGACCACACCCTTTAATGCATTGAATCAACTGCGATGTGATTGGTTGATTAGATAATTGCATTAATGAGAAATTGAACAGGTGTTCCTAATAATCCTTTTGTTGAGTGTATGTTAGAGTGATGAGACCAGGTCAAGTCATCGCTGATATTGACACATTTGAAACGGATGTCGTGAACTCTCTTTTCTGCAGACCCATTGATGTGTATAGGGGCGTGGTCTCCCCGCCACTGCTTCCTGTGATCAACAATATTCTCCTTTGTTTTTCTGATATCGAACTGGAGGTTGCTTTCCTGACACCACAAAGTCAGTGACCTTACCTCGTCTCTATAGGCTCACTCGTCGTTGTCAGAAATCAGGGCTATGATGGTGGTGTCGTCAGCAAATTTAACAATGGTGTTTGAGAGGAAGGTTGCCAGGCAGTCATGGGTGAAGAGAGAGTACAGGAGCGGGCTCAGCACACAGCCCTGGGGGAAGCCAGTATTGAGAGTCAGAGGAGGTGGTGTTGCCCATCCGCACCACCTGGGGTCTGTCAATCAGGAAGTTCAGGATCCATCTGCATATAGAAGGTATGTCCTAGTGGGGGACAATGGTGTTGAAGACTGAGCTCTACTCAATGAACAGCATTCTCACATATGTTTTTCTCTTGTCCAGATGAGAGAGTGCAGAGTGGAGGGTCAGAACAATGGCATCCTCTGTGGATCTGTTATGTCTGTAGGCAAACTGCAGCAGGTCAAGTTGTATAGGCATGGAGTCGGTGATGTGAGTTTTAACTAGCCGCTGTAAGCACTTCATGATGATTGGTGTGAGTGCTACAGGGCGGTAGTCATTCATGCAGAGGACATGTTGCTTTTTCAGCCTGTTGTGCTATGTTAGCATTAGCTTTTGTTGATTCACCTGTTGGACTGGACCTATAGTCCGACTGGATGAGTGCTCGGGTGACTAATGGCGCTTTTCCATTGCAAGTTACCGGCTCGACGCAGCTCACCATTTTTGCTTTTCCACTGGCCAAACGTTGGGATAGTACCTAGTACTTTTTTAGTACCTGCTTTGGTGAGATTCCAAGTGAGCTGAGGCGATACCAAAAGGCTACGTGAAAACACAGAAAACTTCTGATTGTACAAGAGTGACTCAAACTGTGCAGCAAAGAGAAACAAACTGTCCTGCTCTTAGCGGTCTATTGTCAGAGAAAGGTTTTATGACACAAGAACTGCACGTCTTTGCGGGTCTATCCCAGGAATCCTTGCATTGAAATGGGTTAATTTCAGTGCCAGGGCATAGGACCAGTCTCGTAATTTAAGCCATCGTATTTTCACAAAACTCCTCTCGGTTTAGACCTATGCAGTGGCGTTGAAATTAACTTGTTATCCTCGTGAGTGACCAACAAAGACGAGCTGTTTTTGTAACCTACACAGGGACCTGGTCTTTTTCCTCCTCTGGGTTTTTCTAGGCTATCTGGCATACATTGCACTGGTCAAAGAAGTAATGTCAAGACAAACAGAAGCAGTCTACCAAGCTTTCTAACAACTTATGCAGTCTGCAATGTTTTATGACCAAAGTTACAGCTCACGCGTCCTTCCTTGCTACTACCGGGATAAACGCTGCCTTGTGTACATTTTAGGCTACTCCTGATTCAGTTGGTGTGGTATAATAGCCTGCAATCAATAAGGCAATTATTTATACCTTTTAATTGAGATGGAGGGGTTATGTAGGTGGTTTTTAATTTGTTGGTGTTGAGTTGTTAGGTGTATTCGCTTAAAACTAACAGAACGTTGCAGTTACATCTTTATACTGCAGGGCGATAATTCTATTCTAGTTTTTCAATCAGGGTCTGTGACCTTGTTATCCAGATTTGGTTTTATTTTGATTTGCCTCATTGTTCAAGTTTTCCTATGATGTCACTATGGGCGGGAACAGGGTACTATCTAGAGTGGAAAACCAACCGAGGCGAGCCGTGTAGAGCAGAGTCAAGCTGGTACCATGCAGTGGAAAAGCTCCCAAAGCGGGTAGAGTCGAGGCATGCCGTGTAAAAGCACCATAAATCTTCCAAGTGGTTTATCCATTCCTCCAACAGATGTCTTGGCTCAATCATAAAAAAATTACTCAAAAACACTAAAGAACTATGCAGAGGTCCTCTTTAAAAAAAGTACATAATATTGTAAAATATTATGAAAACTAACAAAACATTAATTAAACAAAGGTAGATGATTAAAATTAGATTAAAAGACAAGTAAAAAGTAAGAAAAGAAAAAAGGCAGGCGAAATGCAGGAACCAGGAGAGTTGCGTTTTGCGACTAACAGGCATGAAAGCAGTCTAGGCTACATATTTAGAAAAGCTTATGCAAGTGTTTGCAACGATTTTGTTAACTGCTTCATTAAAACACAGACAATAATTTAATTGTTAGACATTAGCTCAGCTCTGAAAAAAAAAAAGTTTGTTTTCATATCAGCAGCATCGTACAAAGCTTTTGTCTAGCCAACTTTTGGTTATATTTGTCATTTAAACTTCTGTTGACTTTCTTTTTGTGTTATATTATAGTTACTTTATTTAGCCTATGCATTGATTAGAATCAGTTTAGAAACTTGTAACATCTGCTCTAATGTGTCTGACCAAATAAATCTCCTCTGATGTATGAATTTCTATACCTCCTTTCAAATTGTACTTCCATGAAAAAAGAATCTAAGGATTAGAATAATGACTCAAGTCTCACCAGGGTGTAGTTGTTTGGGGGTAGGATGGGGTCTGGCTGGGCATAGTTCGGGGGGTTTGCCCGGGGGTCGTAGCCAAGACGGGCCAGCATGGGGGCGACGTCATCCATTTCATGTAGCACATCAGAGGGGATGTTACCCACCCACTTAGACAGGGCATCTGTGTTCACAGGGTTCATGACCTGGTCTGTGGAACGTTCCACTCTACAAGGGGGGACAGATGGATACAATATCAGGGTGTGTCACGGTTCTGTATGTGGCCCTCAGATTGCAAGCCTGTCAAGAATGTAACAACTGGCTAAGTACTGCTTTGTCTCTGCCTGTTTAGGTTGTCTGACGATGAGGCTTTTTGTCAATTTTATGCCAAGAACCATTGCAAGGTTGAATCCTTTATAAATGGTATATTTGTTTATTTTTTCAAATAGAGTGTGAGACTAGAGTCTCTCCACTGCAACCATACAAGGGACACATTCTGGAGCAGAGGTATTCAACTTTTACCCTAGGTCCGGATGCTGCTGCATTTCATTTCTGTACTAGTTCTACCTCATAATTAACTCCACCCACCTGGTGTCCCAGGTCAAAATAAATTCCAGATTAGAGGGTTACAATTAGAGAATAGAGTGTAAAACTGGCCTTAAGGTCTAGGTTTTCCCCAAACATCTCCTTAGGCTTACCTAAGGAGATGTAAGCCTAAGGAGATGTAAACATTGTTGTTTGATCACTAAACTGGCCCACCTGATTTTATTAGTCAAAGGCTTGATGATTGGTTGACAAATCAGGTGGCCCAGTTTGAAATGTCTGAGGAAATCCAAGGATTGGTTTGGGAAATCCTGGTCTAGGCGATTTCCAATATGTGTGGGTGTGTTTTCCCTGAACTTTGAAATATGCATCAATTTTGTTAACCCATTAGAATTACCTGCAAACCTATATAAATGGCCCTAACATTTTTATCTTTGTCAAAGTAATAACAATAGATAAACAGGGTGGTTAAACAAAGAACACATAAAAATATTTACTTTTACATGTCACACATTTTACATTGAACACACTGGTCAAACCAACTGCGTAGACTGATGCATGAAAATAAAGCAAATGTCTGAAACTCAAATTAGGTCAAATAAATTTTTACACTGCCAAATTGGTGTTATTTGAAGTGTATATATTTTTTTACAGTTATTATTTGGCTCCATACTGGTTCGCATCTATTTTCAATGCTTAAGCATTTTAAATGCTCCCTTCAAAAGAATCTTCTCTACCTTTTAAGAGTTTACTCCTCAACCCTATAGATGTATCTCACCCTGCAAAGTCCCAGGCAGGGTCTGAAATTAACACCTGGCAAGCGCCAAATGCGGTTAGATTTTACATTTAGCAAGTAAATCGCAGAAGACTATCTGCCACGTTGGCAGGTATATATTTTTACCCCATGTTTACCTCTTATTGCAATCAGAGCAGCAGAGAGTGGCACTTATGGCAAGCCGTTTTAACATTTATTCGCTCAACTTGACTATCAGGAATTTGCATTACAGATATCAACACCGTAATTGTGACTAGTCATAATTACATTGTGACTGATCAGAATTTTTATTCAAGATATATGTTGTCATTCTGACTAGTCAAAACTATAGTTAAAGATATCTGTAATTCAGGTTTGACTAGTCAAAATGGAATTACAGATATCAGCATTGACCTCACTAAAAACAACACTTGGCTCGTCACACATCCCAAGTGGAAATTTAAGATATCTGCAACTATTATTTTGACTAGTCAAAACTCAATTACAGATATCTCAAACGTCTTTATGACTATTTCAAATTGTTTTGCATGACATTTCTCATGCGAGGCATCAGATCATATTGGCCCAGCAACAGATTTCGGTGATAGCAGCAATGGCGGATTCAGTTGTTGACAGAATACTTAAAACAATTAATGAAATAGAACAAGCTCATCATTGTTTGTGTCAAAAAATATATATAAAATTGTCTTTTTGAAGAAAGTCAATCTACTGTATTTCTTGCAAACAGCGACTGTCGTGCACGGACTGCTGTCTTAAAAATACTGTCAAAAACTAGAACTTCGGCCTCACGCAGGACTGACATAGCGGTTATATTGAATTCAAGTTTTGACTAGGCAAAATTGTCTCTCACATTGGTATAAAAGGTATAAATTGGTATGAAAGTAGCCATCGTCTGGGCACCACTCAATGTAAGAAGCTAGCTAGTTCTGTCACAACTTGATAACTCCCCTGGATTAGTATGGTAATACAGCAACATAAGTTTTTGTTGTAAATTAGGTTGCACAATAATTTATACATAGAAGGCTGTGTCGTTAACCACAACACCACAAAGCTGTATATTTGACGGGTGTCAATATAGCCTCTTTTGTACCCTGAACAAATCCTCGGGTGTCAGTATACCCTGAACCAATCCTCTTTTGCCACTGGCCGTTTAAACAGCTAATTGGCTATTTGTGAATGATATTGATAAAGTTAAATTAAATAACGTTTCTTACTAAGTTTACTTCCACCACATATAGCGTCTATGAATTGTATGCGGTCAGGATGATTGCGGTTGGTGGGTGTCCCTTTGGTTGATGCTTGGCAATGTGGGTAGATTGATTTCCTGCCTGTTGGGTCCTGTCCAGGACCTTCCCTGGATAGGGCCACAGTGTCACTGGACCCCCGTCTTACGCTGTTATATTCTTGTGGTGGGGGACTAGGGTCTAAATGTTTCCTGTCTTCTATCATTTTAGACTTAGGAGGACATGACCCACACCTGCGGAGTACCAGGCTTGAGTCGTTGCGGTCCCTGTCCAAAGTCCTCCCAGTTGTGTTGCAGATCAAGACGATACCTGACGATTTCAGCTGCCCCCCCGTCTGTCCTTGTCCATCTGGTCATGGCTCCGAGCTGGACTAGGTTTGAATAGACTCTGGGCTTAGCCCACATGCATTTATTAACTATTACAATTCGGACTCTTTATATGTTCAGCCGGCACAGCCAGAAGAGGACTGGTCACCCCTCGAAGCCTGGTTCCTCTCTAGGTTTCTTCCTCAATTTCAGCTTTCTTAGGGAGTTTTTCCTAGCCACTAAAATTCAACACTACTGTTGTTTGCTCCCTAGGGTTTAAGGCTGGGTGTTTTGTGAAAGCACTTTGTGACAACTGCTGATGTAAAGTGCTTTATAAAATACATTTGATTGATTTGATGTTTTAACAGTGTATTTTAATAGTGTAAAGCCAGTAATAGGCTTTACCAGTATCTACTAATTGACTGGAATATTCTTAAGAATTATGACTAACTAGTCATAAGAATTAAGCATTTGTTAGCTGATCTGCCAAGGCAATTTCATTTCATGGCATAACAACGTACTTATATCTGTCATTCATGTGACATTGATAAAATAACTATCAATAAAGGTGACGTTAACAACATTTTGACGAGAGAATTGTGGAATCTACCAGAAATAGTTGCAATACTGTGTAACCGTACTTACACGTATAAGTAAATAACATATATAAATGTTGTTGCTCTCAATAGATTCGAACTTGGATATTTCACGTGAGACACATGATCTTTAACCACTATGCCATGGAATTCCGCATTCCAGCAGTCCCTAGTCACCACTGAGCATTGTGTTAAACTGACTAACATCTTCCTAGCTCGGTTGCTTGGTCGAGTACATAGGTTATTAAGATGTTAAGAAAGTATTGTCAAATAATGTTATACACAATACATAAAATCATGTCTGATGCTAAGGCTGTGGTGACAAGTTGTTCTGTGTGTGGCTTATATGCTAATGGTAAAAGTAGAAACAACAAATTTAACATTGGAAATAAGAACATTTGTATTCAACCTAATACCTCATCTCAATAAAAAGCACTGAAATTAATGTGTGACACAAAAAGTGGCTGGTGGATTTTCTCATTTACTGGTCACCTTGGCAGGTGAGCCAAAAAGTAGAAGGATAAATCTCATCGTTTGTTAGAAAAATTATATTTGCAATTCACCAATTATTTTCCTTACTCAATTTCAGGTTTTAAGAGAATCCCAATTTAGAACGTGCGGGAAAAACAGCATGTACAACGTGTACTAACAGCAAAAGAAGGATTCGCAATCTTTGTAACATATTAAATAAAATCTTAAAGAAATGTGCCTAAACAAATTACATTAACATAAATTGTTTATTTCCATGATGTGGAATGTTTATGATTTTATAATTTTCCAAGGACTTGAAAATATATTTAAAATTCCACACATTTTTCCCAGAATTTTCATGACATACAGACCCTGCCCACAGACTCATCCCAAAAAACTTGCCAGGTATCTGTTACTCCGCTAACAGAAAGGGAGAGAAAGAAACAAGGCAAAAGACTATGTAATGTCAATGTTGTATAAGAAATTAATCTATTGGCCACATTTTAATGGTTAAAAAAGAAAGGAAAGCATGTTCGCTCACTTGGACAGTGACACACCACCAGCCTTGCCGATGAGCTCTTCATGGTGCAACACAGCCGGGTCCCATTGCAACCCCAGGAAGCCCAGCAGCTTCCTCATCTCTTCTTCTGGGTGAAGTACCAACTGCTCGTAGCGTACAGGCAAGCAGCTGCCATGTGGCGCCCCCAGACACTGGGAGTACATGCCCTCCACAGCATGGCTCCACTTAGTCAGACTATCCCTGTAATTGGTCAGGTCAAAACCAGATATGGTCACCTGCAAGGGGCGAGAAGGGAGTAATACAACGTCTGTTTCAGAGATATAAATCTGCTAAAAACACACTAATTCCTGTACTTGTGAGGACCCCAAATAAATTATAAACCAACCTTAACCCAAAAACTAAAATCTATAATATCACATGAAAACTTTTCACTAAACTTAAACCATATCCTTATAATAACCTCAAGTAGACCAAAAAAAAGAAAAAAAAAAATGAAAAAAACTCTAGCTCACATCTTCGAATTACTAGGCTTGCATGTACTTTTGTTCCTCACAAGGACACACATTCTATCCTTGAGGGAACCAACACATTTTACCTCATCTCATAATGCTAACCTAACCCTAACCTCAACAATGTAATTTTAATAACCTAACCCAAATGTACGTTTTATACCTAACCTAGTAAACCTAACTTCTATGCTGGAATTACATTTGTGCTTGTGGGAACCAAACTGTCCATTTGTTTTACTAACTCAATCTCATTCTTTCACACACCCAGATACCTTGCGTGATATCATGGAGTGGACAGTAGCCCGTCCGTCCCGCAGCATGAGAACAAACTTGGCCCGGGGGAAGATGTGAGACAAGTAGGAGAGAGACTTAAGAGCAAATGGGTCCTTGTTGCAGAGCCTAGCAGCAGGTTCTCCGTGACCAATTATTACCTGGCCGGAAGTACATACAAATTATATTTATCATAGAATACACGCAGCTATGAGAGATGCAAACAGAAAATAACCTGTCAACAAACTGCAAATTGTAGAAAATATTAATAGGATATATATTATTATAATACATATACCTCTTTCGATTTATGATTTATAATTTAGTTTTTAATGTATGCTAACTGTTAACGCTTTCCTACTGAACGTGACAGGAGAATAGAATACAATTTGCACGGGCCAAAATAGCATTGAATATCAGCATGATCTGCATAAAACATGATGCGCACAATATAACCGGGAGCAGTTATAATGAATTAAAGTTATTATGAAGAATCAACACATTAAATAGGCCTGTTGTTAGCTAATTAGGGCAATAAATTAAGTCTATTTTCACCTCTGATCCACAGAGGTGTGTCTTGAAAAAGCTCTTGCCAGTCACCGCATTGTTCCTGACTACTTGTTTTATTTAACTGGTGGAGTGTGTGTGTGTGTCTCAGTCTCAATATTTTTTATAGATTCGATTAAACAAGTACAAGTACAGTATAACGAAATGCAGTTAGCTCTAACAAGGAGTGTGAATAGAGGTCAGAGCATTTATTTGTATTTAGTATAATGTATGTTACAGGATCTGACATACACGTGTTCAAGGTATAGATGTGCAATGAATGCAAATACAGTACAAATGGATATTTTAAATGCCATTAAACATTCTCTGCAATGTATTGTCAATAAAGCTGGCAACCATATACATTAAGAGATCTACATCTTATTATAGTATTAGATGTAAAAACCTTCTGATATTATTTTATTGTAATAGCTTTTTAAATACCCCTACTATGTGGTAAGTGGTGCCAAAAAAAGCAGTAACAACAGAATTCAACTGCAGGTACACTAAAGAAATTAGTGTACGGCCTCTGGCCAGCTACGAAACAATCTCAGTGTTGTAGGATTAAATCAAGTAATAAAAGTTGTAAAAATTCAACAAGGCTCACCTCCAGTAGGAATGCCCGTACTGCTGAGTCTAATACCTGGTCAGTGACACCGGCCTCATCCAATCTGACCCTCTCTCTGGCTGAGCGGCTCCAGGTGGCGCGCATGGCGAGGAGGCGCGGAATCACCCGAGTCTCTTCACCACACCGCACAGCATTGTGGGCATCCAGCATTGCACGCATGAGTGTGGTGCCACTCCGAGGAAAGCCACCAATGAAAATGAGTGGTGTTTCCTCACCAAAGTAACTGAGTGATGCTTGGCTCTGATTGTTGGAGCCCAGATGGGCCTCTGCCCAGGTGTGGCGTTGTTTGGGACCCATGGGTGGGCAATCAATGCCACTCAGGCCCAAGTAGACGAGAGAGGCGGAGCAGAGGAGTACGCAGCCCAGTAACAAACTTATTTTTTTGCTTCTCATGGCTGGTTAGAGTGGAGGTCTAGAGGCTTTAGATAGGAGTACGAACTAGAAGCTGCTCTCTCAAAAAATTTGAGGCGGGAAAAATTTGAAATGCAAAAAAAATAAAACGTAGGGTTCAGAGCTTGAGAGCGGGGAGAGGGACAAAGAGCGATGACAGTGAAGTTTTGGCCAAGAAAATTCAAATTTTGAAAAAACGGTCTTCAATGTGGTGAGGAATGTAGCAGCGATGTATTTTTGCTGATGGTCTAGGACCCTCCAAATATGCTCTGAGAGGGGTCCTATCCAGCTGGGGGCCAGCCTTGTACATTTTTCTGATCCTTCATACTGGACCTGCAAAACAGTCAACAATAATACCAGAAAGAAATGCCTGATTTATTTTCTAAATGTTATGGTTTATCCATGCACATCTTGAATGTGATAAATATGAGTTATTTTATTGTAACTATTGGAGTTTTGTTGGTGAGGCACTGAATGAGGGCATACATAAATGTATCATTACAAAATGACCTCCAGTGGGCTACTGGTGTGCATGTTTCTGACCAAACTGTCTGAAACAGATTCCACATCCTCTAGTGAGACCTGTGCTCACAGTCCAGCCCTGTGCAGCATGATTAGCATTCGCCAGAGAACACCAGAATTGGCAGGCCCGCCACTGGGCCCCCTTCTCGTCACAAATAAAAAATATGTGGATTTCTCAACTGGGTAACATTTAACTAGCCAGATAACTTGTGGCAACCATGACTGAATGACTGGGGGGGCATTGATTCTGACAGTCACTATCATATCACAAAAAGTATTGAAAACATTTCCCCACCCTATGGCAAAGTAAGTGTAGAATGCCAGAAAATGAGGTTTGCAAAAGCAAACATGCCTATGGCAAAATGGTTAGCATGACAAGAAATGTGCAATAAAGCAATGATTTATGAGAAGCAGATGAAATGCTTTTCTCACACAGGGAAGAGGCTTCCCAAACACATCCTTTAAATGTTTAGGGCTGGCTCTAACTACATATGTGTCTATGGTTGTATTTACACAGACCCACGAGGCGCAGAGACCCCCATAGCATCAAAGTTCATACCTGGTATGTGGATGTAGAAACCTAGGCTATGAAAACTGGACTTAAGCATTGTGTGCTCATGGGGATTGGATTAACAAGGTAATGTGATATAACACAAACTTTTGGAAAAAAGCGTTTAAGGTTAAGATTAGGAACAAGAGGAAATTGGAAATAATTGCTGTGGTCCACGCAAGGGCATAAAAACGTGTATACATGTATGTGTGTGATTATTAGTACAATTGTCTTCTATCAGACATTATGCTTCAGATTGTTACATTTAATTACATAATGGCTCAGGCCAAACGGCCAATGAACATCTGGTCGTGATGAGTTGATGTGAGCGGTAGGCTAGTGCTCCACAACAATAACATAAACCCAAAACTCATACAAGAAAGGTGAATGGACCGTCCAATTATCAGGCTATCTTAAGTAAACAACACCGTTGTGAATACCCGATAACCCCAATATAATAGCGTTTGCTGTGCTAGCTGTGATAGCTACATTTATAGCGCGTTTCCCTTCCTTTCTCTATGTATAGTATGTATATATATTACACACACACACACACACACACACACACACACACACACACACACACAAAA
>JACXGJ010012094.1:0-18562 GCA_016801105.1 Esox niger | reverse complement strand
GTTCTGGAGATGCCAGCAAGACTGCAAATCTTCAATGATGGGACTGTGATAACATCCCCTAGCCTTTGCTGGGTGAGGTATGTCAGTCTTCAATGGATTCCCTTAGACCAGTGGTTCTTAACCTTGTTGGGGGTACTGAACCTCACCAGTTTCTTATGCGTATTCACCGAACCCTTCTTAATTGAAAAAATAAAATATGTTTTTTTCAAATTCAAATCATAGGTATATATTTTACTGGTGCACAGAATGAACTGTGCATCAACATCAGTGTGTTCAATGAACAAAACCACCCCTGATTTTCACACAAAAACAAAAGATAAAAATAATTATTTCATATGAGTCTCATGTGTGTCTTGACCTCCGTCGAACCCCTGAGACTGACTCAACGAACCCCTGGGGTTCGATCGAACCCAGGTTAAGAACCACTGCCTTAGACTAAAGTTGAGGTTGAGCATTTGTTTTGAGAGATAGGACAGTATGGATTGAGGATCAGTTTGAGGGTAGGGAGGGGACATAGCTTACAAGGTGATGGATCACCTTCAGCTGCCCAGTGCCTCCCAGGTGTTTAAAGGGTATGTGATTGACTCAACATTATATATCAGGTCTATGAAAGCCCTACAGCAGAGTCACGGTTAACCCAGAAAACTTGTCCTGGGAGAATCAAGGGCTATCCTAAACACTCCCGCTATCTAGCCTGGTAATGAGGTTTTAAGATTTTTCCTATCTATCCCAGATACAATATCTTAATTGACAAAACTATATCCCAGATCATTCAGCTTTCCCACTGAGCTACCTATCAACTCGCAAAACCCTCCATTAGTGGACATTAGAAAGCATAGATCAAGTTAACCACAAAAAGCCTACATTTTTGGAGAAGTATAAATGAATAACAGAAATAAAAAAGCCCTTGTTGTGATCCAATCTTAAAGGAGAAACAGAGAAGATAGAAAAATAAGTGTAACAGAAAAAAATGTTTTAGTCCTGTGTTTCAGCATTTAGTCCGCACAGCAAACTACACTAACACTACCTGCAGGGGACAGTATTTTACCAATGATCACTGAATGTGGAAACAGACGGGTATTCCTCTTTACAGTTATCAATATGCTACATAACCATATTAACATAAATATAAATAAATAATATATTGTATCTTTGTTAGATATGGTATTGTCTGTGCTAAACAACAGTGATACAAATCATATGTTATAGCATTTATACCCACAACAGACAATATATTTATTACATTTTCAGGAAATTGGGACATTCTCTGTATTCTCATACCAATGGGCCTATTTGCATCCTGAAAGGAACAGATTTACACAGTAGGGGTCAAGATAGCACCATCTGCTCAGACAAACCAGGTGTGAAGATGGGCAATTCAACAAAGTAGATGTATGACTTCCGTTGGGTTAACTGCACAGATCTGGTCTGTTAATGTGTGTCCAATAAAGGGATGAACTCAATAGGTTTCAATGCTTTACATGTTATGTATCATTTGTTGCAGGTAAATGTTTACTAGGTGAAAAATCATGCAAGACCGGGTGTCTAGTTTTGGATGATGCTAATTGAATATATGTAAATACATGAATACCCGTTTCTTTGTTTTCATTGTTTTAGCCAAGGTGAGGTGATCCTAATATAGATGCAATAGGGGAGTTTTGAATCCGCCTGGCTGGGAGGGATAAAAAGTGAACATTTACTTCATTTTTTGAGTTTATCATAAACAAAAGCTCCTAGCACATCTTTGTGATACTTATGGTATAATTAGTAGACCGTTAGGCTAGTTGGGAGGACGTTGAATTGTGTTGGTATGTAACTATGTTTACGTTATTGATTGTTAGGTGTACATTTGGGAAGAAAGATCACCATATTGTAATGGACTCTTAGTTTTCATGATCTATATATACTGAATAAGATTTTATGAGGAGAAGATCACCATCTAATTTGCATAGTGATGAGGTCCTGTATATACAGCACATGATTCAGTGATCTGGGAGTGTTTATAACCCTGTGAGTTTAACACTTCATCACTGAGAGCTGTCCTTCATGACTACTGAACACACAACAACCATGGCTATTATAATCTTCATCTTGACACTTGCTTTGTGCTTCAAGGGTAATATTTATTACATGTATTTAAAAAATATATATTAAATCTACACCAAGGTATTTTTTGTATTTTATTCTCTATTTTGTAAGTATATATTTAATTTTTCAAAATCCAGAGGTCAGGTCACTGTGACTCAGACTCCTGCAGTTGAAGCTGTTCTCCCAGGACAGACAGTCTCTCTGAAATGTAGAACCAGCAGTGATGTGGATGGTGATTGTTGGGATGGTGAGTCATCAGAAGACCGTCAGTGCCTAGCCTGGTACCAACAGAAACCTGGAGGAGCTCCTAAACTCTTAATTTACTCTGCTGATATACTTCAGTCTGGGACTCCATCTAGATTCAGTGGCAGTGGATCTGGAAGTGACTTTACTTTGACCATCAGTAGAGTCCAGGGTGAAGATGCAGGAGATTACTACTGTCAGAGTATACATTGCCCTAGTAGCTGTGTGTTCACACAGTGATAGAGAGCCGTACAAAAACCTCCCTCAGTCACACTGCACTGTTACAGCTGGGACCTACTGCAGGTGTTGAGGGGGAAGAGACAGTGACATGGAACACTGGACAGTAGAGGAAGTCAACTTGATATGGTTAGAAAGGATCATTCATATCACATGTTCTCTGTCATCACTATTATCATACAATTAATTGATCAAATTGCAATTATAAAGCTGTTAAGTTTTGAAGCACTCTACAGTTGGTAAATATTATTGTATTGCAACATGCAACAGGAGTGTTGTGGGTTTAAGTCCCACCAGGATCCACACTCAAGTGTCACACTAAGTGGATAAGAGTGTCTGCTAAATAACATAATATGCAAAGGTGATGTTACAACGTCTTGCACGATCTGTCCTGGACTCTCACTATCCTGGCCGCAACGTCAAAGCTTTACTGAGAAGCTTTGACACCGGGCCCATAAGGACATCTTGCTCCCGGGCCCAGCGTCACCCCGCAACGCCACTGCTTATTGCTTTATAAAATGAGGTCTTTCTGAGCTGCGCCTCAATGACATTTCACAGGTAACTTTGTTGCTATTGATAGAATATGGGCATGAGAATCTTCACACTACACATTAAGTGCTTACTAACTCTGAACAAAGGACAATAGATGGAACATGGTGCTGGGCCTGTTATGAATGAGCCCCACACCCTCTACACACACCCTGTCCATACCTCCTGATAGGAGTTTTCCATGTGTCTGTCATAGACCCATGTAAGAAACATACCATTGTAAGAAAGCCTATCTTTACTTGATCCACGCCATCATGTTCATCTGCTTATCCCTTATCGGGTCGCGGGGGGCAGCAGCTTCAGCAGGGGACCCCAGACTTCTCTTATCGAGCAACATTTGCCAGATCCGACTGGGGGATCTTGAGGTGTTCCCAGGCCAGTGTGGAAATAAAATCTCCACCTAGTCATGTGCCTACCCCCAGGTCTCTTCCCAGCTGGACGTGCCTGGAACACCTACCTAGGGAGACGTCCTGGGGGCATTCTTACCAGATGCCTGAACTTTCTCAACTGGCTCCTTTCAATGCAAAGGAGCAACGGCTCCTCCCTGAGTTCCTTGTGTATGACTGAGCTTCTCACCCTAAGGGAGATGCCAGCCACCCTTTTGAGAAAACTAATTTAGGCCACTTGTACCCGCAATCTAGTTCTTTCGGTCATGACCCAGCCTTCATGACCATAGGTGAGGGTAGGAATGAAAATTGACCGGTATATTGAGAGCTTTGCCTTCCTGCTCAGCTATCTTTTCGTACAATACCGCCCCTCGCTGCTCCAATTCTCCGGCCAATCTCCCGCTCTATTTTTCCCCTCACTTTTATAAACAAGACCCCAAGATACTTGAACTCCTTTACTTGGGATAAAGCCTCATTCACTACCCAGAGGAGGCACTCAATCGGTATCCTGCTGAGAACCATGGCCTCAGATTTAGAGGTGCTAATCCTCATCCCAACCGCTTCGCACTCGGCTGCGAACCGGTCCAGTGAGTGCTGGAGGTCACAGACCAATGATGCCATCAGGACCACGTTATCTGTAAAAAGCAGCGATGAGATCCCCAGCCCACCGAATTGTAACCCCTCCACCACAACTACGCCTTGATATCCTGTCCATAAACATTACAAACGGGATTGGTGACAAAGCGCAACCCGGACCGAGGCCAACCCCAACCTGGAACGAGTCCAACTACAGAGAACCCGAATACAACTCTGACTTTGGATGTACAGGGATTGGATAGTCCTAAGAGGGGACTTCCTCACCCCATACTCCCACAGCAGCTTCCACAGTATCTCCCGGGGGACCCAGCCATACACCTTTTCCAGATCCACAAAGCACATGTTGACCAGAATCCTTGCAAGAGTACAGAGCTGGTCGGTTGTTCCTCTTCAACCTGAGGTTCGACTATCTACCGAACCTTCCTTTCCAGCACCTTTCTGTAGACTTTCCCAGGGAGGTTGAGTTGTGTGATTCCCCTTATAGTTGGCACACACACTCTGGTCTCCGTTTTTGAACCGGGGAACC
Organism: Esox niger; assembly: GCA_016801105.1. Lineage (NCBI taxonomy): Eukaryota > Metazoa > Chordata > Actinopteri > Esociformes > Esocidae > Esox > Esox niger. Next base: position 13,936 of record JACXGJ010012094.1, on the reverse strand, counting down.
ACTAGCCCGGTCTGCCATTCCTGAGGTACTGCCCCCAACTCCCATGCAATGTTGAATAGGCGTGTCATTCAAGACATTACCTCCACATCCCAAGCTTTTCACATTTTTGGACAAATCTCGTCAATCACCGGAGCTTTGCCACTGTAGAGCTGTTTAAAACTACCTCATTGACTTCTGCCAAGGAGATTGACGATGCTTTCCCACCAGTCTCCAGCTCTGCTTCTACTAAAGTGGTTGTGTTAGTGGGATTTAGGAGTTTCTCAAAGTGTTTCTTCCATCGCCCCATTACCTCCTCAGTTGAGGTCAACAGTGTTCCATCCTTACTGGACACAGCTTGGATGGTTCCCCGTTTCCCCCTCCTGAGGTGGCGGACGGTTTTCCAGAAAAACACTTTAGTGCCGATCGAAAGTCCTTTTCCATGGCTTCCCCGAACTCCTCCCCAGTCCTTTGGGTCTGCAGGGTTCTCTGCAACTGCCTCCGGAGTCCTCCGGGATTACTCTATTGGTCTTTTTTTAAATGTCCCAAATGTTTATTTGTTAATTTTGAGTTGTTTTTTTATTATTCTCACAGATGAAAATAAACACAAAAGATGAGAACATTTTACTTCTTCGTTTAGTTGCACAATAATTATGCACACATAGATATTATCCTAAGAAAGCCAAAACCTCAATTTTACTTTCTTTAATATTCAGTTTTCAGGTTGATTAACATTTTGGATTGATGAAGGGCAGTCTAGTTTTTAAATAAAACTTGCATAATAATTGTGCACACAGTGTATGTTATCCATCACAAGCCATTTGGCCTCTATAGATTACCTGTGTTAATAAATAGCTTCCTATGATAAAACATAGTTACTCAACCTGACTACAAGGTGTTTTCCTGTTGGGTCTCTGCAACCAGTTAATTAAAAAAGAATAGTTTTTTTGTCCCATAAAAATTGTTTTGTTGGGCACAGTTTCATTTGATAATAGGAAATGCTTTTAATGAGGGTCTTGGGGAAGGAAAACTGCCATATTAGTGTATTATGAATGTGTATTAGCTTTTCTGTTTGCTACAACGCATATAACCATCAATGTGCTACAATGACCTCCCTAATTTCATTGACCGTAAACTGTATTCTGAAGCTTTCTTCAGGAAAAAAAATTGCCTTCCAACCCCATTAAAAATAGCCCAATTGTTTAGGACACTTACCCAACCTGGCAACACTATGGAACATCACGTTACACGCCACAGCTGAATTCTACCTGCATATTTGGCGGGTGGGAGGGGTGCCAATGTTAAGCCCTGGGACTATGTAAAAAAATATACTACAGTAAATGTGTGTTAATATAGGCTGAAATGTGTCTTTATAATAAGTGCTACCTTCAATACTAGGTATAAAACATTTTACTCGGTCACGGCGGCTAGTGCGGCGTTCCTTGCGTTAGATTTTATCCGTGCTGCCACGGACTCAATCTCAATCTTCCTAGTAATATTTTGATTTTTAAATGCCCTGTTGCAAGCCTCTGTTGGAGCTGTAAAAGAGGGTTGTTGTGACAAAATGTACAGGTGCTGGTCATATAATTAGAATATCATCAAAAAGTTGATTTATTTCAGTAATTCCATTGTGAAACTTGCATAATGTATACAGTCATTCCACACAGATTGATATATTTCAAGTGTTCACTCCTTTTAATATTGATGATTACAACTGACAACTAATGAATTAAGGACGAGTTTATTATTATTTTTTTCATTGTGTTTGGAGGAGAAAGAATGCTGAGTTGCATCCAAAGAACACCATACATACTGTGAAGCATGGGGGTGAAAACATCATGCCTTGGGGCTGTTTTTCTGCAAAGGGACAAGGACAACTGATCCGTGTAAAGGAAAGAATGAATGGGGCCATGTATCGTGAGATTTTGAGTGAAAACCTCCTTCCATCATCAAGGGCATTGAAGATGAAACGTGGCTGGGTCTTTCAGCATGACAATGATCCTAAACACACCGCCCGGGCAACGGAGGAGTGGCTTCGTGAGAAGCATTTCATGGTCCTGGAGTGGCCTAGCCAGTCACCAGATCTCAACCCCATAGAAAATCTTTAGAGGGAGTTGAAAGTCTGTGTTGCCCAGTGACAGCCCCAAATATCACTGCTCTAGAGGAGATCTGCATGGAGGAATAGGCCGAAATACCAGCAACAGTGTGTGAAAACCTTGTGAAAACCTACAGAAAACGTTTGACCTCTGTCATTGCCAAAAAAGGGTATATAACAAAGTAATGAGATTAACTTTTGTTATTGACCAAATACTTATTTTCCACCATAATTTACCAATAAATTCGTAAAAAATACAACAATGTGCTTTTCGAGATTTTTTTTCTCATTTTGTCTCTCATAGTTGAAGTGTACCTATGATGAAAATTACAGGCCTCTCATCTTTTTAAGTGGGAGAACTTGCACAATTGGTGGCTGATTAAATCGTTTTTTGCCCCACTGTATGTGACCACCACCTGTATACCCCAGCTGAGATTGCCATCCTTTACAGCCTGCCCAACTCCTGCCTGAACATCTTCAATTTGTGTATAAATATGCTATTTGTATAAATATGCTAATTCCTAAGTAACTGCTTTAACCACATCAGACATTATGTCAGGAGTTTAATGTCATGACCCATTGATACTTCAGGAGCTTGAGTGACAGTGTTTGCATATAAGTATAACGTGCCAAAATGTTTCTACAAAAACAATGCCAGGGGTTTGAATTATACAAAAAAGATGTTACCAATGTGAATACAAACCATCTATACTAGGCCTTTGCCTTAGCCCTAAAATATGTATAACAGAGAGTTGCAGCTTACACATAGCTCCAGTGGCAGTTGCATGCTCCCTGTACAACTTACTGACATCCATCTTAGATTTTATCTCATGGGCACATATTTTATGTAGTTGATGGAGCCCTCCATCTTGTCAATTCTTCTCCAAAATCAAATAAACAAAACACATGTCAGATTCCGTCCATTCCGATTCATGAACAAAATGTATGCAACCAACCAGCCTTTATTCAGCATGAGGCAACCATGTTAACCTTCCATAGTTCTTTCCTTTTTCTCTCCAATTAATACAAAGTGAATACAGTCTTTTATGCCAGGACACATGGGAGGGTGTCAATGGTCATAACCAGCCATTACACAGTCAAATACCCTCCATTAGAAAAGGTTTATCCTACAAAAGACCCTTGTATTGTCTGTTCCAACCTATGGTCAATTGGTCTATCCATCAAGCCTATGACAGTCACATGGGCAACTCCTAGCAGGAGGTATGGCCAGGATGTGTGGGACTCTCAGTAACAGGCAACATGTCCCATCTATTGTTGTATCATTCTTGCTTGTAAATGTTTGCTTATGTTTTTGTTTGTTCAGCAAGTCCTAATAGAGATTTAGACACAGCAGAACTCAATATTAGGATGTAGTATATCATAGGTATAAGACATTAGGTCATATCTGTTAACCATATATGACCGGGAGACTGTTTTTTTCTCCGGACATCATGAGTCAGCCAATACTGGTTGATAATGGCTGATATCCGTAATACGTATATGACAATAGATAAATGTGTTTTCACAATTTTTCATAATATGATGAGTAAGTAATGTAATATGTATATGCACTGGAAATGCCTGTATTCTCTAAAATATCATGGAAATATCCTTTTAGATATCTCTGGATTTTTTACCTTTTCACCCAGTGGAAGCGCAGCCTTGGTGACGTCTGGTCCTGCTGCGGTACTACTTTTGATTGACCTGAGTTCATCACTGACCTCAGAGGCACAGATGAGTGACAGGAAGGAAACATTGTCTGCGCCACCATCAGAGCTGAACTGACCTAGACGGTTTGAAGGTCTCACCACTTGACACCATCAAACAGGATACTCACCAATCAGTATCAATCATTGTCAAACCACCACTGTATCTGACTATACATTGCCTATTTCGACAAGCCTGTCATCTCCAGGAAACAAGCTCTGACATTCCCCTCCAGAGGAAGGCGGTTGAGGCCCGCTCCCCTCACCAAATGTTGCAGTTCAAAGCCGTTTCAAGCAAGGACTTGTCCTGCTTCATCCCCATCAGAGTCAAGGTGACCTTCCCAAGTTCGATGCCATCTTCGGGATCATCCCCAACCAGCTTATCACAAACAACATTGAGACAACCGACTGGGGTGGCAATGGCACACCTGGGCTAGACAACATTTCAGAAAGATTTCCCCCACTGGATGTCTCCGGGAGTCACTCAGCCACTCTGCGTGACTCAAGTCCCAGTGCATCAACCTCACCTGCTTCACTTGTATCTCAATGGCCTGGCCACCCGCCACCAGCCAGGCCCATATGCTTGACCTTGGTCCTGAGTCTGTTCGGGAGTGTCCACTTGTATTTGCCAACTGCTGCAATTTAGCCCTATTTCCCCCATTTCTCTGGGAATAAAGTGCTGGGTGTTTATGTCGCACATCAGTGTCAGGCCCACAGACTACTGTAAATTCTTTCCACAGTGGCTACAAGCAAAACCACTGCCCATCTGGGTCTCTGCCTTTCATAGGCAAAATATCTGGGCCTATCTCATCACGTGTTGAAAATATGAAGTATAATTAAAAGTAAAAAAATTGTAAACAGAAATCAATGCCTAAGACAAAAGTCTTAAACTCAGCGCCACTGTCACGAATGGTGTAGTGGAGAGGAGGAACCAGGCACAGGCAGAAGTGGCAGTCGATGTATTGATTTTAATGGAAAAAAACATCATGCACTATAAACGAACTGAAAGAAAGTCAGGGTAGGTACAAAAAAAGAAACACTCAACACTGACATGAACTCAAACTGCAACAAGCAACAATGACCGACAAATGGGTGGAGCAGAAGAGACAATTTTAACACATACTGATTACTTAAATGGGACCTTGTGTGAATGACAATTTGTGACAAGACAAATGAAGGAGACCGGAGTGAGTTCATGGGAGACCGGGAAAAAGTGGGAGATGACGGAGCTCTCCGTCACCTCACCATCACAACCACGTCATATGTCTTAAAATCAGCCCTTACCTTAACAGGCAGCCAATGTAAACAGGCTAGTACTGGAGTAATGTGTTCCATTTTTTTATTCTAGTTAGGACTATAGCAGCTGTGTGCAGCACTAATGTAAGTTATTTATCAGGGTAACCGGAAAAAAGAGCATTGCAGTTATCAAATCTTGAAGTAACAAAACCATGTATTCGATTTACATGTGATGAATTAGCCTACACAATATGCTGAATCTTCTATTTAAAAACTTTAACCCATGTGATAAGTAGCCTATATCATTTGTATTATGTTTCAATAATAGACAAATTCAGTTTTTCTCCATCTCCCGTGTCTTCCCCGGCCGGTGCGCCGGGGCTCCTGCGGTCGGTGTCTCTGACCTTCTAAATCCACTGCCCTTTTTGTGTTGTTACCAGATGCACCAGTTCCTTATTTGTTCATTAGTATAGGGGTATATATGTCTGTTGGTTAGGTTGGGGTTTTGTGGGTTGTTGTTCTTTTGTAAACGTCACGTTGGTTTTGTTCCTGTGCCAATACATAAAATTATACGCAAGCCATTCACCTGCATCTGATTCCGCTCTCATTCCTTGTAACAGAATAACCCACCTTTTTTCAACCTTGGTTTCGACCAGCTGGTAGACATGGCCATCTGGCTGGACAGCCTCCTGCAGGCGAGAGTACGCACCGGGAGTGCCGCGCTCATTCAGTCCGGGAGGGGCCGTGGCCGAAGGGGGCATTATGCGGCCTATTGTCACCTGCGCCTCTCGGTTCAGGGTAGTGGCAGCACAGGCACATGCACACCACGTCCTCTTTCTCCCCGTCCACTCCACAATTTCATATCGCCATTATCTTCCCTGGGTATTCCAGTGCTACCCCACTTAAGGCTCTTGTCGATTCAGGAGCAGTGGGAAACTTCATAGACGAGACCCTGGCACATGCATTACGCATACCACTCACTACATTGACATGACCGCTACCCGTTTGCTCTTTGGATGGCAGAGCTCTGGGGGCCGGGTTAGTGCGCCAGGTAACAGTCCCGATTTCCATGACCACACAACACACACGGAGAAGATCTCCCTATATGCCATGCCCCTCCCCTCCACCCACGTAGTTCTAGGGCTTCCCTGGTTGACCATGCATAACCCTTCCTGCATAATTTCCTGGTCCCACAGATCCATTGAGGGGTGGTCGTGTGAGTGTCTGGGAAGGTGTGTTTCGGTTTCGCTGAGTGCCAACACGGTGGAAAGTCCAGACAGTGCCTCCGACATTCCTATTCCCATTGAATATGTGGATCTGTCGCGTGCCTTTTCCAAATCTAAGGCATCTAAATTACCACCCCACCAGCAATGGGATTGTGCCATTTACCTTCTACCGGGTTCCGTGCTGCCCAGGGGTCATGTGTATCCTCTGTCTCATGCGGAGACCGAGGAATTGCAAACATACGTCAAAGCTGAGAAGTGTCTTGTCTTTCAGCAATCCATTTCCTTTCTGGGATACAACATTGCCGCGTCTGGGGTGGAGATGGAGGTGGACCGCATTAACGGCGTGCGTAATTGGCCGACCCCAACCACGGTAAATTCAGTACAGCGCTTCCTTGGTTTTGCCAATTCTTACCGTAGGTTCATTGGCGGTTTCGGCAAGGTCGCAGCTCCGATCACCTCTCTCCTAAAAGGGGGTTTGTTTCCTCCTGCTCGGTGTGCGCCCAGTGTAAAGCGTCGAGACACCTTCCTGCAGGGAAATGAATGCCTCTCCCGGTTCCACAGCGGCCTTGGTCGCACCTGTCCATTGATTTTTTGACTGAACTTCCTTCCTCCAGGGGACATACCGCTATCTTGGTCGTTGTGGACCGGTTCTTAAAGGCTTGCCGCTTCCTACCTCTCCCCGTTACTCCCACGACCCTACAGACCACAGCATCTTTATTTACCCATGTCTTCCTGCACTATGGCGTCCCGGAGGATATTGTTTCGGACCGGGGCCCCCAGTTTACCTCCCGTGTGTGGAAAGCCTTTATGGAGAGGCTTGGGGTCACGGTAAGTCTCACCTCCGGATTCCACCCCGAAACCAACAGGCAGGCGGAACGCGTTAATCAGGAAGTGGTCAGGTTCCTGCGGTCCTACTGCCAGGGCCAGCCGGGGGATTGGTCGACGTTTCTGTCCTGGGAAGCGTATGCCCAGAACTCGCTACGTCACTCCTCCACTAACCTCTCCCCCTTTCAGTGTGTGCTGGGGTACCAGCCGGCCCTGGCACCGTGGCATCCGAGCCAGACCGAGGCCCCCGCGGTGGATCAGTGGTTCCGGCATGTGGAGCAGACATGGAACGCAGCCCACGTGCGCCTCCAGCGTGCCGGGCATTGCCACAAACGGAAGCTGGGGCCGTGGTTTTTGGGGCCATACCAAGTCCTGAGGAGAGTCAATAAGGTAACGTACACTCTACAGTTACCATCCACCATGCGTATTCACCCGTCTTTGACGCACCGGTTCCTTATTTGTTCATTAGTATAGGGGTATATATGTCTGTTGGTTAGGTTGGGGTTTTGTGGGTTATTGTTCTTTTGTAAATGTCACGTTGGTCTTGTTCCTGCGCTGATACATAAAATTATACGCAAGTCACCTGCGTCTGACTCTCTCATCGCTCATGACAGGGTACCACTTTGGTACCAACGCTAAGTGGCATGGGCTGTGTGCGGTTTAAGTAGGAAAGTAGGGTATAAAAACAGGTAAATCGTCTCAAAAAGAATTATGTTGGTCAGTTTAGAATTCCGACAACGGAACAATGTAAAATACTTCTATTTGGGAAAATTCATGGAAGGAGGAGTGTATAGCTTTCCAAATGGGCTTGTTATTTTAATTACAAACTCAAACACCAGTTGGCGTAGGTATTTGGCGGTTCTAGTGTTAAGTGCCATAAATACAGTTTTTCACCATGAATGTGTGCAGTTATACAAATAAACATATTTACAATTGTTCAAGTAAGGTGTAAAAGCGTCCAGAGAGAAAATGCTTGGATTTTTCCTGAAAGCAATGCGACAAAAGTAAGTTCTCTGAAGTATACAAAGGCTTTATTACGCTAACAAAAGTGCTACTTACAACCCTGCTTCCAGAAAAGTTGTGATGCTGTGTAAAATGTAATAAAAAACAGAATGCAATGGTGTGCAAAACCTTTAAACCCTATATTCAATAGAAAATAATAGAAAGACAAAATATAAAATGTTGACACTGAGAAAATATATGAGTACATTGAATTCGATGTCAGCAACATGTTCAAAAACAGCTGGAAACATCTCACAACAATTTTGTTTAATTGGCCACAGGTGAATTACATGATTGGAAATAAAAAGAGCATCCCAGAGAGGATGAGTCTTTCAGAAGTAAAGATGGGGAGGGGTTCACTGTTGTGTAAATGACTGCTTAGGCAAATACTGCAACAATTTAAGAATGTTTCTCACTGTTTTGAGTTTGGAGGATCTCATCATCTATAGATTCAGGGATTCCAGAGAATTCTGTGTACGCAATGAACAAGGCTTAACAACAATATTGGATGGCCTTGATCTTCAGGGCCTCAGACAGCACTGCTTTACAACCGGCATGATTCTGTAATGAAAATCACTACATGGGCCAAGGAACAGTTACGAAAACCACTTTTGATCTCACTCAGCATGTGAAAGAGTGTACACACTCAAGGCCACATTCTGGATTTGGTTATCTCAAAAGGTCTCAATATTTCCTAAGTCGTGGTTAAAGACATGGCCCTGTCTGATCATTTCTGTGTATTTTTGGAATCCCTAATCACCCAGAATGTTCCAGTAAACTCTGTTTCTATTAAGAAAAGGTACCTTAATGAGAGTACCAATGCTCAGTTTATGGAAGCCATAGCTATCTTTCTAACAATAAGTGGTGAGTCAGTTGATGTACTCCTTGATAATTTTAATGTAAAAATATTGAATGTCATGGATCGTGTTGCACCTGTAAAGGTAAAGAAAACTATGAGCAAACAGAAAACACCATGGAGAACAACCATGATGGTAAGCACCCTAAAAAGAGAATGTAGGAAAGCAGAATGCAAGTGGAGGAAAACTCAACTTCAAATTCACTATGACATCTATAAACAAAGCCTTGGTAGCTTAAACAATGAGTTACGCAGAGCTAGACAGCAACATTTATCGGGAATGATTAACAAAAATAGGAATAATACCTGCACTCTATTTGTCATGGTCGACAAGCTTACAAACCCAATTAAGCAGATAGCATCAGAACTTTTGCCCACTGTAAATGTAATGAATTTGCGTGTGAAAAGATTTAAAGTATTAGGCGAACCATAAGCACTACACAGTCTAACAAGGACACTGTACCATCACTACGACCACCAAGGCATAATGTGGTTATTATGTCACAATTTACGACAATTGATCAAAAATCCCTAGAAGAAACAGTTTGACATCTTAAAGCTTTTACATGTTGTCTTGACACACTGCCATCAGTCGTTTAAAACAATTTTGAACTCTATAACAAAGGACCTGCAGCAAATAGTTAATAGCTCCTTGCAGTCGGGCATTTTCCAAACATCTCTAAAAACAGCTGCCATTAAGCCCCTTTTAAAAAAGAAATCACTGGATGCATCTATAATGAACAACTACAGACCTGTTTCTAATCTCCCTTTTATCGCAAAGATCATTGAGAAGGTTGTATTCAATCAGCTCACCGATTTTGTGACCTCAGGAGGTCTCTTAGACAAATTTCAGTCAGGCTTCCGACCCAACCACAGTACTGAAACGGCCGATATACGGCTGAATACTGATTCAGATAAAATAACTGTTCTAGTTCTACTAGATCTCAGTGCAGCCTTTGACACTGTAGATCATAGAACACTTATAGATAGGGTGGAAAATTTGGTAGGACTTTCTGGGACAGTCCTAGGAGTGGTTCAGATCTTATCTAGATGGCTGGAGTTACCTTGTCACTATTGGTAATCATGAATCTGATAGGGTGGCTATGACATGCGGAGTTCCACAGGGATCAGTTCTCGGACTGCTTCTGTTCAATCTCTTTATGCTACCTCTGGGCCAAATTCTACAGAACAACAACATTAACTTCCACAGCTATGCTGATGATACTCAAATATATATGTCTCTAAACCATATGACAACAGCTGAATAGACTCTCTGTGTCACTGTATGGAGCACATAAATACCTGGATGAACCAAAATTTGGTCTACAAATAAACCAAGATAAAACTGAGATTATTGTGTTTGGCAACAAAAATAAAAGAACAATTATTAGTAAAGAGTTGGATGCTCGGTCCCTTAAAACCAAAGATCAAGTCCGTAATCTTGGTGTTCTGACTCAGACCTCACATTTAACAGTCATATCAAATCGGTCACCAAAACAGCATTCTACCCTCTGAAAAATATTTCCAGAATCAAAAGCATGGTGTCGCAAAAAGACCAAGAGAAGCTCATCCATGCTTTTATCTCTAGTAGGGTTGACTACTTTTATGGCCTCTCAACTGGACTCCCTAAAAAGACTGTACAACAGCTGCAGCTCATTCAGAATGCAGCTGCTAGAATGTTAACCAGGACCAAGAGGACCTAGCACATCACTCCGGTTCTTAAATCTTTGCATTGGCTTCTGGTCAGTTACAGATTAGACTTAAAAGTGGTGCTTTTAGTTTATAAATCTCTGAATGGTTAAGGACCTGAATACATTTCTGATATGTTTGAAGAATATAAACTGAGCAGGGCTCTAACATCCATGAACTCAGGTCAGCTAGTAGAGCCCAAAGTCCAGACTAAACATGTAGAAGCTGTTTTTTAGCAGTTATGCTGTACACAACTGGAATAAACTACCAGAAGATCTTAGACGTTCACCAAATGTGTCCATTTTTAAATCCAGGCTAAAACACTTCTCTTTTCACATGCCTATGACTGAGCTCTCAAACTTAACCCCACTGTGAGCCTGTTTTTATAACAGCACTGTTTAGTGTATTCGTTTTTCTAGCTTTCTATGTTTTATATTTTATCTCTATTTTATTATTCTGTTTTATTATTATGCTGTATTTTATATTTCTCTTCTTAATTTATTGTTTTATTGTGTTATTAAATGTACATCCTGCTATATTCTACCAATTGTAATGCAACGTCTGGTGCTATCAGAGGAATAACCTCTGTGTAAACAGTTTTTGATCCTATTGCATTATTTCTATTTTCACTGTAAAGCACATTGAATTTCTTCTATGTATGAATCTTGCTATATAAATAAACTTGCTTGCTTGCTTGCATCCAGACCTGTGTAGGGAAGGGAATTCAGCAAATCAGATCCCTAACTATGGGAAAAGGATTGGCTCAAAGGGCTGGGTTGGTCAGGCTTCGGAGTGACCAATCATGAACAGGCTACTTGTCACAATTGATGGTGCAGGACACAAGCGCAGAGACAAAGGGGACATTTAATAAAAGAACTATAACCAAAGGAAACAAAACTAAAAGACTGTAAAAGAAAGTGTACACAAACAAAGACAGACCAGACACACTGGGAATAGAGGAACTCACCTAGGAACAGTGATTATGGAAACAGTTGAGGGTGATTAACAACAAAACAGGTGTTCGTGATCCAAACGAGGTAGAGAGGGCATTGGATCTCATTGGCACTGCAAACCTGCTATGCCAGGACGTAACATTATGCTGGTCTGGATATACAATAATTTACATTTTATATGTAATTAATTACTTAGTGGCATATCTGGTATGTCTCCATCCCTAAATCCACCAGAGGTTAAAACCAGTCCCTAATATATGCAGTCATTAGGGGATTTCAGAAGCTGAACATTCTCAACTGTTGGACTGGTAAATTTGGGAGTGAAACTGAGATTTACATAGACAGGGTTGGGTGGTTCTACTAGGCCCAGAATAGAACAGCAACTGTCACCAGATGTTCACCCTGTTCCCAGGAGGTTTGTGTTAGAGAAAACGGAATAACTTTACTGTGATATGAGTAATAAAATAAAAGTTGTTAAACGCAGGTGTGATGATCAAACATTTGAAGGACCAGGATATTGACTTATTGTTCTTATTTTTCTACTTTAAGTCTATAAAGTAATGTCTCTTAGACAAGAATATCAAAAACATTCAGAAATAGATGAGTGCAAAGAGTAGATTTCAACATGTGGCTAGATGTCTGCTGTTAATCTGTGAACATTTTATTATCTTCCAGGTAAGGACATAATAAGCTAAGACATTTACAGTGCCTTGCATTAGTATTCAATTGTATCTTTTTCATGTTTTGTTGCCTCACTGCCTGGAATTAACATGGATTGTTTGAGGATTTGCATCATTTAATTTAAATAACATCAACTTTGACGATGTTTTTTTATTTATTGTGAAGCAAACAACAAATAAGACAAAATAACAGAAAAAGTAAATGTGCATAACTAATCACAACCCTAAAGTCCATACTTTGCAGAGCCACCTTTTGCAGCAATCACAGCTCCAAGTTGCTTTGGATAAGTCTCTATGAGCTTGCCTCATCTTACCACTGGGATTCTTGCCCATTACTCCTTGCAAAACTGCTCCAGCTCCTTCAAGTTGGATGGTTTGCGCTTCTTTAAGTCTGATCACAGATGTTCTATGTAATTGATGTCTGGGCTTTGACTAGCCCATTCCAACATATTTACATGTTTCCCCTTAAACAACTCATGTGTTGCTATAGCGTTGTGTTTGGGGTCATTGTCCTGCTGGAAGGTGAACCTCCGTCCTAGCCTCAAATCACGCAGAGACTGGTACAGATTTTGCTGAAGAATATCCCTGTATTTAGCACCATCCATCTTTCCCTCTGACCAGTTTCCTAGTCCCGGCTGCTAAAAAACATGTGTTCTTTGGGTGATGTGATGTGTTGGATTTGCGCCAGACATAGCGTTTTCTTTAATGGCCGAAAGGTTCAATTTAAAAACATATATTTAAATTCAATGAATGACACAACAACATTTTCTACTGAGGGAAATCTTTATTTTCTATTCATCAATGCATGATTTGTAAACATTTTTGTATCTTGTGTTTATTAAAACTATTTATTAATGACAATGAGTTTCCATGTAAGAACATGAATAATAAGCAAAGGCATTTATGTTTTCAAATAAAACACTTCTGGCTTTATTATTAATTAATTGTCATTTAATATTTGAAAATCAAATATACTTGAATTAAATGAAAGACAACCACTTATATTTTCTTCAAAGGAAAATCTTTATTTTCATCATCGTATAAAAGCAAATGTGTGTTTATAATAGTATGAGCAGACCATATCATATCAAACAAATGCCCATTAGAGGATGGACACATGAACTCACGCAAAGCTCACTGTTAGTCTACATGAAAGTGATCAATAACACAAAACATCTGATGTCAAAACAGAGTAAAAGCAAAAGAACCAGCAACCTCTGTTCAGAGGGTAATCTGACAGACAGGTCCTAACCAGAACAGTCATCCCTCCTCAAGATCTTTATGACTGGAGTCTGGGAGCTCTTCTGGGCTTCACATGTCACCTCTCCCACCTTGGTCCACTCCTGGGCAGTGAGAGTCAGGGTGCTGCTCCAGCTGTACAGACCATCCTTCTCCAGGACCTTGGAACTGGATATCTGATTCTTGTTGTTCCCGTCCACTTTCCAACTCAAGGTCCAGTCTGAGGGGAAGCCCTTGTTGGCCAGACACATCAGTGTGGCTGTTGTTGTACTGGACAGCTCCTCACTAGAGGGGGGCAGGATGGTCAGGGTGGGAGCAGTGTTACCTGAAAACATAAGAACACATTAGTTGCATCAACTAAAGGCAAAAAAATATATTGAAGCAATACACATTAATTCAAGTTTATAATTGGTGAAAGGTAAGAGCATATATCATGAATTGATTACTATTCGT
>JACXGJ010012093.1:0-18567 GCA_016801105.1 Esox niger | reverse complement strand
GGGAGAGTGTTGTTGGGCCGAGGTTGAGATTGTCGGTGGGGCCTGGATTGTGTCTGCTGACCCTGCTTTGCTGTCTGACCCTGGATCCAAGGCCTGTCCAGGGAGACAAGGTCCTGGTGATGCCTGTCGATGGGAGCCACTGGCTCAGCATGAAGCTGCTGGTGAAGGAACTGGCAGCCAGGGGACATGAGATGGTGGTTCTGGTGCCTGAGACATCCATTCTCATCCAGGAATCTGACTTCTACAGGGCTGAGACCTTCAAGGTCCCCTACACCAAAGCCCAGCTGGTCGAGGATGTCAACCAACTGCAAGGTGGAGTATTCCTCCAGCCGCCAACGCTAACAGACCTATTTGCAAACGTGCAGTGCCTGCTTATCTTTACCAACACGCAGGTGAAAGGCTGCGAGGGTCTGCTGTATGACAAGACCCTGATGCAGCGCCTCAAAGGAGAAGGGTTCCAGTTGATGCTAACAGACCCCTTCCTACCTTGTGGATCCATTGTTGCTGAGTCCTTCAACATCCCAGCAGTCTATTTTCTGAGGGGCATTCCCTGTGGGCTAGATGACATGGCTACCCAGTGTCCCACGCCCCCTTCTTATGTCCCACGCTTGTTCTCTGGTAACAGTGACCACATGAACTTCCCAGAGAGGGTAAAGAACATGATCATGTACATTGTGGAGAGTTACCTGTGCAGGGTAATATTTGCCAGCTTTGATGAGCTGACCAGTAGATACCTGAAACAAGACATGACGTACAAGGAGCTGTTGGGTCACGGGGCAATCTGGCTACTGAGGTATGACTACACCTTTGAGTATCCCAAACCCAGGATGCCCAACATGGTCCACATAGGAGGCATCAACTGCGGCAAAAGAGGACCGCTGCCAAAGGTGAGTCTCTTAGAAAATGATGTTTAACATTTATATTTTAATCCTTTAGTGCACACTTCTATCCAGAACAACTTGCAAGACTCGTAATGTGCCCCCACATCATGAAATGTTAGCAGATATATGACTGTCTGCAGAGGTAGATATACAACCCCCATGTCCTGAAACATTATGGGATATGGGATTGTCTGCAGAGGTAGCTGTACAAAAGCACATACTCATCTTGCCTCTTGATCTTTGCGAGTCTAACATTGATCTTTTTGAGTATACTAATGATCTCTGAGTATTACATTAATATTTTTGAGTCTATCATTGATCTCTCTGAGTCTAACATTGATCTCTCTGAGTCTAACATTGATCTCTCTGAGTCTAACATTGATCTCTCTGAGTCTAACATTGATCTCTCTGAGTCTAACAGAACTTAAAGGCTCAGTCCTCTGGTAATGATGTGTTGCTGTGTTAAATGACTGAATGACAGACTTACTGACAGACTTACTGACAGACTTACAGAATAACCGACTGAATACGTAATTCACTGACAAACTGGTTAAGTCACTGAGAATCTCCATGTTTATCTAACTAGGTTCAGCTCCCCTCTACTGAACACATTCCACAAGCAGTCGTTTCCCTGCAATCTGTTAGCTGATCTAGAAAGCTTGTAGTTTCCTGTCATTTTCAAGCATTATTGGTAGTGCTCAAAGACAACAGAGTGCTATGAGACTGATCTCAACAACAAGTCATCCTGGTAATGTTTTAGGGAACAATGCAGAATTACAAAAGGCATTATAATTATATATCCATCATTATCACAGCTATTACTTAGAAATAGAGTTAGAATTTAAATTCAGATGTTTGTTTCTTAAACACATGCTTGAGCTTGTATAAGGCAAAGAGGACAAAGTGCGGAAAATCATTGTTCATATTTAGTAGAAGTCGTAGTATTGGTCAACTTTTACATTGTGAGGTGATTTTCATGTGAATTCCTCTCTCTGCTCTGAACATTGTGCCACCAGTGAAACATGATCCAGAATCAACATGGGTGTGTCTAAATGGCCTCATATTTCTCACAGAGTGCACTAAGTTTATAGTGCATGCCCAATAGACCCTGGTCCATAGTAGTGGACTATACAGGTGATAGAAGGCCATTTGGGATAACCTTGCAGCTTTCTCTGGACTGGGGCCTCAGTAATGGAACAGAGGAACTGAGAGGCCGGCTATGAAAACCACAGGAAGGGAAATGACTCTGTAATGGTTGTTTAGCCTTACTGTAGTTTGGAGTTAGCTGGGTTGGGTATACAGATGTGCTCATATGTTTGCATACCCTGGCAGAAATTGTGAATTTTGGCATTACATTTGAAAATATGACAGATCATGCAATTTTTTTTATTTTTAATTTTTTTTAATTTTATTTACCTCAGGAACCTCATTGCTGCTATCCCTGTATTCCAGTTGCACATGCACATTCAATATGGTTTCATTGCACATTTAGTATTGCTTTTAGTACTTTAATTTGCCTTCATTGCACATCTAATACATTGTTGAAGCACCTTTAGATGATTTTTACAGCACTCAGTCTTTTTGGGTAAGAGTCTATTAGAATGGCGCATCTTGATGTGGCAATATTTGCCCACGCATCTTTGCAAAAGTGCTCCAAATCTGTCAGATTGCGAGGACATCTCCAGTGCACAGCCCTCTTCAGATCACTCCACAGATGTTCAATTGGATTCAGGTCTAGGCTTTGGCTGAGACATTTCAAAATGTTAATCTTTTTCTGGTGAAGCATGCTTGTGTGGATTTGGATGTGTGCTTTGTGTGAGCTTTCTAACGGACGTCTGAAGGTTTTGGGCAAAATTGCCTGGTATTTGAAACGGTTCATAATTTCCTCCACCCTGACGACGGCCCCCGGTTCCAGCTGAAGAAAAACAGCCCCAAAGCATGATGCTACCACCACCATGATTCACTGTGGGTATGGTGTTCTTTGGGTGATGTGCAGTGTTGTTTTTGTGCTAAACATACCTTTTGAAGAAAGTTCAACCTTGGTTTCATCAGCCCATAACACATTTCCCTCTTGCCACCCTTCCCCATAGCCCATTCATATGAAGAAAACGGGAGATTTTTGTCACATGTAGCACACAGCCAGTACTTGCCAGAAATGCCTGCTGCTACTTTAATGTTGCTATAGTCCTCTTGGAAGCCTCCCTGACCAGTTTTCATCTAGTCTTTTCATACATTTTGGAGGGACGTCCAGTTCTTGGTAATGTCTATGTGGTGACATTTTTTCTACAATTGATGATGGTTGTCTTCACTGTGTTCCATGGAATATCTAATGCTTTGGAAATTATTTTGTACCCTTCTCCTGACCGATATCTTTCAACAATGAGATCTCTCTGATGCTTTGGACGCTCTCTGCAGATCGATGCTTTTGCTCTGAGATGCAACTCAGAAAATGTCAGGAAAATACTATGAGAACAGCTGAACTTTATTTGTGATTAATCAGTCCCTTTAAACGATGGTAGGTGTATGATGACTTCTATTTAACATGAATTTGAATGTGATTGGTTAATTCTACACATGGCCACATCCCCAGTTATAAGATGGTGTGCACACTTATGCAACCAGTTTTTTTTTTTTCAGTTGTATTGTTCACATTATAAAGTCATTTTAAAAGTTGAGAAAGTTCTGACATGATTTATCTGTCTTATTCTTTTACATCACAAAAACCCGTGTAGACTTTTTATATCCACTGTATTAGCCTTCATTGCACATCCATACATCCCACTTGTAACATTATACTAACTACTTGTAAATTTCCTGCCCTCTTCGAATTGCACTTCTGGTTAGATGCTAACTGCATTTCATTGTACTGTATTTGTAAAGTTGAATTTAATCTAATAAATTGTATAAGGGGTTATAAAAATAATTAATAACACAGAATCTTTCTGTGATTTGACCATTCTATACAGAACAAGGCAGGTCTGGTCTGCATGTAAAACATTTTTGTTAAGTTACCCTCCTCCCGCCTTTCTGTCCTCAGGACCTACAGGAGTTTGTAGATGAGTCTGGAGAGGATGGTTTCGTGGTCTTCACTCTGGGCTCTATAGTCTCCCAGATGCCAGAGGAGAAAGCAAAGCAGTTCTTTGATGCCTTCAGTCGGATCCCTCAGAGAGTAAGGACACCATGAATACACAATGATGGGTTGCTGTTTCCAAAAAACAACACTGCTAGAGCTACTATGTTTCCTGCAACCTCTTCGTAATGATTCACTACATTGGACCAGGGATACTGTATCTTTACAATAACCAATTAACTGTTTCACTATTTGGAAAAGCACTCCTTTATCATTACTATTCATAATGTTTCAATACTTTGGACCAAAGCTAGCAATAAGTCTTTTTAGGAAATAGAGTAGAATTTGAAACACACCCCTCATCTACCAATTATAGCTTGTTTCACAGAGATCTCCCTTTCAGACCAACTTTCCCTATAGACTGATTCAGGTGTGTCTCTGTGTTTCAGGTTGTGTGGAGGTAGACTTCCTCCAGTACTGGTAGATTATTCTATATAAACAGGTGTGTCTCTGTGTTTCAGGTTGTGTGGAGGTACACAGGTGTCGTCCCTGACAATGCTCCAGCCAACATCAGAGTGATGAAGTGGATTCCTCAGAATGAGCTGCTGGGTAAGTTTCTCATGAATAGAGATGTTGGGTGGATTTGGGCATTGCCCTGCCCATGTACATTTTGTATTATTTACAGCTTCAGACCAAACAATACTTTTCAATTAAATCATTGTTTCCATTTGTGTTTTCACTCTGTATGACATTATGTGAATCGCATTTTCACATGCTTGCACACCCTATGATAAACTTCAAACACAAGATATCAACTCTCCTGGAAACCCCAGGAGATAAAAGCTTTACCCGATCCTGACTATATTAATACACTGCTCTTCCACCGAACGAACAGCATCAGCTTAACTGACTCACCATCTTAATCAGGTGCGGTCTTTGATTTGGTATCACAGGGTTTTCCTTCTCGGTACCAAAAAAAGCGAATACACCATCCACAAAAATCAAACAAAAGCTTTCATACTTGGTTTGTAGTATAGATTATACAACCATTTCCAAAGAGACTGGGACAATGTGTAAAGTGCTAATAGAAACAGAATGTAATGATGTGCAAGTCCTTTATTAATTGAATGTAGTAAAAATACCATATATCCAATGTTGAAACTGAGAATATGTATTGTTTTGGGGAAAATACATGACCATTTGATGCCAGCAACATGTATCACAAAAACATATGTTTACCCCTGTGTTGCATCACCTTCTATTAACAATTCCAACACATTTTACTTAATGAGGTTCTGATTAGGTGATTAGTTAAACCAAATCTTATTTAATGAGGAAAAGTATAAAAACCATTGCTGTGGTCATCAGTATCCTCTTGCAATACGACCTGCTGGATGGCACAAACAGTGCAAGTAGTACCTCAAAGGTCATTTGAATTAAAAAAAGTATTATTCAGCATGACAAAAGAGTTGACAAGAAAAGCTTTGAGTGAAGAAAAAAAGGGTTCATTTCTGGCTTTACTGGTAGAGGGATACAGAGAACGTCAGATTTCTTCCATCCTGAAAATTTCTAAGACGGCAGTTCTTAAGAACAAAGTCAAACAACAGACATTGGGGAAGACAAAGCTACAGACTGGCAGAGGGTGAAAACGACCACTGACCGAGGTGACCGTTCAAATGTCACACAACAATTGTAGGATGACATCAAGTGACCTAAAAAAGAATGGCAAACAGCAGCTGGGGTGAAGTGCACAGCAAGGACAGTTCATAACAGGCTCCTAAGGGCAGGGCTGAAGTCGTGCAAAAGCCAGAAAAAAAAACCATCACTGAGAAGCAATGAAGAGCCAGGCTGAACTACGCAAAATACCATAAGGATTGGACCGTAAGGTCATCTTCTCTGACGAGTCAAATTTTCAGCTTTACCCAACACCTGGTTGTCTAATGGTGAGACAGAGATCTGAAGAGTCCTACAAGCCAAAGTGTTTCGCAACCTCTGTGAAATTTGGTGGAGGATAATGATGACCTGGGGATGTTTCAGCAAGGCTGGAATCGGGCACATTTGTCTTGGTGAAGGATGCATGAATCAAGCCAAGTTCAAGGTTATCCTGGAAGAACACCTGCTTCCTTCTGCTCTGACAATGTTCCCTAACTCTGAGAATAGTTTTTTTCCAGCCGGGCAATGCTCCATGTCACACAGCCAGGTCAATCTAGGTGGATGGAGGACCACCAGATCAAGACCCTGTCATGGCCAGCCCAATCTCCAGACCTGAACCCAATTGAAAAATGCGGGAAATTGAAAACTGCTTTTACACAGGGTCACAATTGGTTTGGAAATGGGTTTGTGATGTTTTGGGTCAGTTATGGTGATGGAGGTACAGTTTGTGTTACTGCATGTGTTGAAAGTGACATACATGTCAAAGCCTTACTGTCTTTGAATTCCAGGAAGGACAGAAAATTGGCCATCCAGCTTGTCTCTGCCATTACCTGCAATTACCTACTAATATGTCCTGGGCTTCCCAGCTGCAGTGTTTCTTTATTTTCCCTTCGTCCCTATAAATGCTCCAGTTTCTGCAGGGTTTATGACTCCAGTAGTAGTTGGCCACAACTGAACCGATCTTGTCGCCCTGATTGGTATCCCTGTCATTGGCCAGTTCACTAATTACTGTTCTGGGGTGCTCCAAAAAGCAGTTCCATCACGGACCCTGGATGTCATCCCTCTTTTAAGCTGACTACTTCCATGGCAACTATCATGGTAACTACCACGGCATCTTCCATGGCAACTTCCATAGCACAAGGACCTGCTGTCTCCAGTGGACCCTCAGCACATCAAACAAGCATTTAGATCCAGTTGCAGACTAATTCTGAGCACCACTGCAGGCATCTAAATGTTCCTTCTAGAGCTTCTGGAGCTGTTGTGTCATGTGCAACCAGAGGCGTAATACTCTCTTCAGCTCAGCTGTTGGGATGCATGTGTACGCCCTCCACTGGGCTGGACTTCACCTTACAGCTTCTGATGTTTGTGTTTCCGGTCAATTCAGCAGGAGCAAGTATTATAATCAAAGTATCTACAACAGATCTACTACCGTTGCCATAGTGAGTAGAACCAAACATCCTGTACATCTTCATCATGGAATATGTTCTACCTTACATGTTCTAGGCCATCCTAAAGAGCAGGTCTTCACCATGGAATATGTTTTACCTTCCATGTTCTAGGCCATCCTAAATAGCCAGTCTTCATTGTGGAATAAGTTCTATCAGACATGTTCTAGGCCAGGGGTGTCAAACCGGTTCCATGGAGGGCCAAGTGTCTGGAGGTTTTTGCTCTCATCTTGTACTTGATTGATTAATTAGGTCACTCATTGGTTAGTTTCTACCCTCACCTGGTTGTTTAGGTCTGAACTGGGAACCGATTTATAGGAAAAACCATAAACCTGGAGACACTCGGCCCTTCATGGAACCGGTTTGACAACCCTGTTCTAGGCCATCCTAAAGAGCAGGTCTTCATCATGGAATATGTTCTATTTTCCATGTTCTAGGCCATCCTGAAGAGCAGGTCTTCATCATGGAATATGTTCTATTTTCCATGTTCTAGGCCATCCTAAAGAGCAGGTCTTCATCATGGAATATGTTCTATTTTCCATGTTCTAGGCCATCCTGAAGAGCAGGTCTTCATCATAGAATATGTTCTACCTTCCATGTTCTAGGCCATCCTGAAGAGCAGGTCTTCATCATAGAATATGTTCTACCTTCCATGTTCTAGGCCATCCTGAAGAGCAGGTCTTCATCATAGAATATGTTCTACCTTCCATGTTCTAGGCCATCCTGAAGAGCAGGTCTTCATCATAGAATATGTTCTACCTTCCATGTTCTAGGCCATCCTAAAGTCAAGGTCTTCATGACCCACGGAGGAACCCACGGGATCTATGAGGGGATCTGTAACGCTGTTCCCATGGTGATGCTGCCGTTGTTTGGTGACCAAGGGGACAACGTATTTCACATGGCAGTGAGGGGTGTAGGAGAGGTGCTCAGTGTTTTTGACATCACCTCAGATAAACTGGTGGAGACCTTGAACAAGGTCATCAACAACTCAAGGTCAGAATTCATTCTATTCCATAATAATACATCAAAATGACTTGACATCTGTATTTTTCTACATATAGAATGGATATTAAACTGTGAATGTGTAGGGTAATGCATGAACATTACCATTCAATTTCTGTCATGCAGTGAGGCTAAACGTGCAGAACAAATCGAGACCTAGGAGAGATATGTTGATATAAATAAGTTCTTAATGCTATAGGAAGTAATGAGATCCATATGTTAACTTGAATACAATGTAGCAATGAGATTCCTGGAGACTCAGAAAACCTCTGCAGCATTCCTGATGGTTTCTCGCTGTCCGTCCTCCCCAGTTACAAGGAGAAAATGTTGAAGTTGTCAGCGGTACATAAAGACCGACCCATGGAGCCACTGGATCTGGCCGTGTTCTGGACTGAGTTTGTGATGCGCCATGGCGGAGCAGAACACCTGAGACCCGCTGCTCATGACCTCAACTGGATCCAGTACCACAGTTTGGATGTGATCCTTCTGCTACTCACCATAGCAATCACTGTTGTCATGGGGACCATTACATGCTGCAAAGTTTGTTTCCGCAAGTTCTGCAGAGAGAGGAAGACTATGAAGAAGAAGAGGGAATGAATTTCATGTCATTGAATGAATGTGATGTGAATTAATTAATGCAATGTGAATGAATGTCATGAGACTTAATGAATGCAATGTGAATGAATGTCATGTGAATGAATGAATGTCATTTGAATTAATGAATGTAATGTGAATGAATGAATGTCATGTGAAGGAATGAATGTCATGTGAAAGAATGAATATAATGTGAATGAATGTAATGTGAATGAATGGTGCCAAAGATCCATTCTAATAACAAAATAATGCTGAATACCCTAATCGGCCTAGGGAAAGATACAGCCTAAGAGTTAATCAACACAAATTAGGCTAATTAGCATCTGTAAAATCAACATTTCCTCATATGAACTGGGCATAGGCTAAACATGTGAAACAATTTGTTTTCGTGTCTTTAGCATGAACCATTCAAAATATACAGCGTCGTTTTTAATACAAACTAAAAACAGTAATTGGCCTATGTAAAATCACCAACCCTTTCTTAATTTGCAATGGAGATAGCTGAAACATGTGAAACAAAGTTGGTTTTATCAAAAGATACAGCCAAATAGTTAGTCAACACTAAGTATGCTAATTAGCATATGTAAAAGCAAGTAACCTTTCATAAATGCAGTGGGAAATAGCCTAACTCTGTGAAACAAAGTTGGTTTTGTGTCTGTAGCACAAACGGTTCAAAAGCCTAATAGTTAACTAACGTTAAAAACAATAATTAGCATACAGTGGGGATAACAAGTATTTGATACACTGCTGATTTTGAAGGTTTTCCTATTTACAAAGCATGTAGAGGTCTGTAATTTTTATCATAGGTACACTTCAACTGTGAGAGACAGAATGTAAAACAAAAATCCAGAAAATCACATTATGATTTTTTATATTTCTTCTGTAGCTCGAATGGTTCAAAAGAATCAGCCTAAAAGCAAATAAATGCTAAATATGCTAATCGGCAAAAGTAAAGATACCTAAGCCTAATAGCTAGTCAACACAAATTATGCTAATTACACTCATTAGCATCTGTAATGAACCTCATATGAACTGAGCATAGGCTAAACATGTGAAACAAATTGGCTGTAGCACAAAAGCTTCAAGAGTTATTCTCAGTTATATCATAACAATGTAAATTAGCAATTATACGGTCCGTTTTTTATCAACATGTTATATAATTCTTATTTCGCCTTTAAAGTTGTGATCAAAGGTTGATTTGCCATAAAGCATGAACGTTTTTAAATGAAACCTCTGTATAGATGTCTATCCCTAACACCACAGAGATATATAGATGTCTAACCCTAACACCAAAGAGATAAATAGATGTCTAACCCTAACACCACAGAGATAAATAGATGTCTATCCCTAACACCACAGAGATAAATAGATGTCTAACCCTAACACCACAGAGATAAATAGATGTCTAACTCTAACACCACAGAGATATATAGATGTCTATCCCTAACACCACAGAGATAAATAGATGTCTATCCCTAACACCACTGACATAAATACATGTCTATCCCTAACACCACAGAGATAAATAAATGTCTATCCCTAACACCACAGAGATAAATAGATGTCTAACCCTAACACCACAGAGATAAATAGATGTGTATCCCTAACACCACAGAGATATATAGATGTCTATCCTTAACACCACAGAGATAAATAGATGTCTAACCCTAACACCACAGAGATAAATAAATGTCTAACCCTAACACCACAGAGATAAATGTCTATCCCTAACACCACAGACATAAATAGATGTCTATCCCTAACACCACAGACATAAATAGATGTCTATCCCTAACACCACAGAGATAAATAGATGTCTAACCCTAACACCACAGAGATAAATAGATGTATATCCCTAACACCACAGAGATAAATAGATGTCTATCCCTAACACCACAGAGATAAATAGATGTCTGTCCCTAACACCACAGAGATAAATAGATGTCTATCCCTAACACCACAGAGATAAATGTCTAACCCTAACACCACTTACATAAATAGATGTCTATCCCTAACATCACAGAGATAAATAAATGTCTATCCCTAACACCACAGAGATAAATAGATGTCTAACCTTAACACCATAGAGATAAATGTTTAACCCTAACACCACTGACATAAATAGATGTATATCCCTAACACCACAGAGATAAATAGTTGCCTGTGTGTGGTAACCATTTCAAATGAGGTCTCAATTTAAATGTAGAATCAAATGTCAAACACGTCAACACATGCCGCATATTGAATCCCAGCTCTGGGCTTTAGGTTCAAGTCAGAAGGGAATCTCTACTGCCCAACATGGAGTATATCTGGAACTTCATCAAGAAATTTATGAATAGTTTACTGTAGGTTAAGAGAAAGCCAAGAGAGACATTAGACAAAACACTGCTAAATAAGCTAAACCCTCAGTTTTTTTAAGCTAGGAGAAACCAAAATAGTATTCAGCATATTGTAGATTGTACAGGCCTACGTTTACATCATGTTTGCACTGTATGTCGCAACTGAAGAACATAGTGAATATCCAAATAAACTGTAGTAGGTGTCTTTGTTCTTTGTTTTCTATGAGTAGGAATGTATTCTATTTCATATACAGTACTGTGGATCTCAGAAGTATTCAACCCCCTCAGACGTCACATTTTATTCTGTTCAGAGTTTTATCACTTTTCAATGCAAAAAAGCTCATAATGTCAAAATGAAAATATCTACAAATTGTTCTAAATGAATGACAAATACAAAACAGAAAATGAGTAACTGATCATAAGTATTCAGCCCTTTTGCTATGATGCATAATTGAGCTGTGAGACAGCGGTGGATTTGGGCAGTGATGCTGACAGGGGGGACAACCGGTAACGTTGTCCCGGGCCCAGGCCTCGGGGGGCCCCATTTGGTTGGCTTAAATATAATTATTTATTAGTCAGTCAATCTTGGTATTTAATACTACCTAGCTAAAACAATAAACAACAAACGTCTATGTCCTGTTTTATGAACAGTAACATCACCGCTATTTATACATTTTTTTGGCCCGTGGTTTGGGTCCTAAACGTTCAGTTTTGTCCCGGGCCCTGGGATTCCTGTCGACATCCCTGGATTTAGGTATGAGCGACATGACAGCGGCCCACGGCGGCCCGAGTTGACCACACAAAGAAATTCAGAATGGTGAGATTTGCGTGATTGGTTTTCTATTGCTCATTTGCATAACAACTAAATTATATCATGGCTGAATCATATTTTTACATTACATTTTTACATTTTAGTTATTTAGCAGACTCTCTTATCCAGAGCAGGTGGGAGGATTCTGAAAGTTTAAAAATTGTACATTGGGACATTAGGACAAAGATTAAGAGACCACTGCACCTTTTTCTTTCCAGTGGTCTCTTATTTTTTTCCAGAGCTGTATATATTGTGCAACAAATGTATTTGGGGTGTCAGACTCATGTACTATATGTCAATGTGAATTCTGGGGCACTTTTTGGAGCCCCCTCTGACACGGGCCAGGATAAAGAGCCATCTAGGCATTGTGCCATTTAGTTTTATTTGTGCATATTTGTTAGTAATCGGGTAAAAAATGTGAATGTACATAGTACATAGGGTTTGCCCAGGGAGCAATACAAGCTATAAATATGTGTGGGGAAACCAACTATCTTCCGTTCAACTAATTAGAACATGTAATTAGTTGAATGGAGTTCACCTGCATGAGTGTTTCACATTAATTTAAGGTTAGATAGCCCTTTCTATGGGAGGTAGAATCAATCAATCAATCAAATGTATTTTATAAAGCCCTTTTTACATCAGCAGTTGTCACAAAGTGCTTTCACAAAACACCAGGCCTTAAACCCCAGGGAGTAAACAACAATTGTGATGAACTTCAGTGGCTAGGAAAAACTCCCTAAGAAGGCTGAAATTTATGAAGAAACCTAGAGAGGAACCAGGCTCCGAGGGGTGACCAGTCCTCTTCTGGCTGTGCTGGGTGAACATATTAAGAGTCCAAATTGTAATAGTTCAATGAATGTGGGCTGAGCCCAGAGTCTATTTAAACCTAGTCCAGATCAAAAGCATAACCAGATGGACAAGGACAGGGACAGACGGGGGGGGGGGGGTCAACACAGTGGCAGCTGAAATCGTCAGGTATCCTCTTGATCTGCAACACAACCAGGAGGACTTTGGACAGGGATCGCAACGAGTCAAACCTGGTACTCTGTAGGTGTCGGTTAAGACAGCATGTCCTCCTAAGTTTAAAACAACAGAACGGAAAATGTTGACCCTACTCCCCCAGCACAATAATATAGCAGCATAAGACATTGGGGCTGAGACAGGGGGGTCCAGTGACACTGTGGCCCTGTCCGGAGGAGGCCCCGGACAGGGCCCAACAGGCAGGAAATCAATCCACCCACATTGCCAAGCATCAGCAAAAGGGACACCCACCAACCACAACAATCCTGAATGAGGGCTGAGTATTGCCAGCAGAGCACAGCCCAATTGCACAAGAGCGCAACAGAGAGACAACAACAAGCCAGTGACTCCGGCCCCGGATGGCATTGGAGGGAGGGCATCCCAGTGGAGATGAGAGCCCACCTGGCAAGACAGCAAGGGTGGACAGTATCAGGCCTTTCTGGTCATCTTCACACCCCTGGGCCAGACTACACTTAATCATAGACCAGGCTGAAGAGATGAGTCTTTAGTAGACGCTTGAAGGTTTGCACTGTGTCTGCATTTCTAAAAACCTTAAAATCAGCACTAACCCTAAAAGGCAGCCAGTATAAAGAGGCTAGTACTGGAGTAATGTGCTCAATTTTTTTTGTTCTAGACAGGACTCAAGCAGCAGTGTGCAGCACTAATTGAAGTATATTTATTAATTTTCAGGGTAACCGGAAAAAAGAGCATTGCAGTAATCTAATCTTAATGTAACAAAAGCATGGATTCGTTTTTCTGCATCGGTTTGTGATAGAAAGTTTCAGATTTTTGCAATGTTTCTAAGATGAAAATGAGCAACTCTTGAGATATATTTGTTCATCAAAGGAGAGGTCAGGGTCGAGGGTTACGCCGAGATTTCTTACAGTGTTTTGGGATACGACCATGCAGCCATCGAGGTTCACAGTGAGATCTGCCCAAAAAAATATTTGTTTCTTGGGTCCTAAAACTAGCATTTCTGTTTTTCTTGAGTTAAAAAGCAGGAAGTGCTCTGTCATCCACTTCCTAATATCTGAAACAAATGCTTCCAAAGTAGCTAATTTTGGGGTTTCTCCATGCTTCATCGAAATATATAACTGTGTGTCAGCATAGCAGTGAAAATTGACATTGTGATTTTTTTGTGATCTCCAAGAGGCAGCATATATAGTGAGAACAATAAAGGGCCCAGAACCGAGCCTTGAGGAACACCAAAACACACTTTTGTTTTTTCAGAGGATATACCATGCACATATACGAACTGATATCTTTCAGATAAATAAGATTTAAACCAGGATAGAACATACCCACGTAGCCCAATATGGGTTTCCAATCTCTCCAAGATAATGGAGTGATCAATAGTGTCAAAAGCAGCATTAAGATCAAGAAGCAACAGGACAGATGCAGAACCTTTGTCTGAGGACACCTGGTTAGGGAGGTTCAGGACATTCTCAGGACAACTGAGATTTTGGGGATTGTAATTATATGGAGTCAGTTATTTGTTTTGTAATGGTGATGATCTTTTCATCAAAAAAGTTCATGTATTCATTACATCAAAAGTGAAGACCCACATCACTTGTTGAGTGTTGCTTTTTAGTTACATTTGCAATTGTATCAAAGAGAAATTTTGGATTGTTTTTGTTCACCTCAATCAGGTTGGAGAAATACGCTGATCGGGCAGATGTGAGTGGTTTTTAGTATTTAAGTGTGCTGTCTATCCAGGCTAGTCTGAATACTTCCAACTTGGTGAAGCGCCACTTTCGCTCCAATTTTCTGGAGGCTTGCTTTAGTGGTCTAGTATTTTCTGTGTACCAGGGAGCAAGTTTCTTGTTGCGTAATTCTTTTGTTTTAAGTGGTGCAACCGTATCTAAAGTATTTCGCAGTGTTAAGATCCAGGATTAGATCTTTTGCAGATTTATTTTCTTTGTCAATGATGAGCAAGCTTGGAGGAATATCAAGAAATCTATTTGTAGTCCGAGAATTTATAGTGCAGCTTTTGAAACTCATTTTATGCGGGGCGAGTGGACTTCTTGGTTTTACAGTAAATGTAATAAGACAGTGATCCGATATTCCAGGATTTATGGGGAAAATTATTAGATCTAAAATATTGATTTCTCTTTACAGGACTAAAGGTATGATTGTGGCTATGCGTTGGACCGGAGACATGTTGGATAAAACCCATTGAGTAAAATATTGCTTCAAAGGCTTTTTGAAGAGGGTCGTTTGACTTTTCCATATGAATATTGAAATCCCCAAATACTATCTGCCATGACTACAAAGTTAGACAAGAATTCTGGAAACTCATTGAGGAACATTGTATATGGCCCGGGCAGCCTGTAAATAGTGGCTATGTAAAACGATTTATCAGCCTGGTTAACTTTCATGAGCAAGACTTCAAAAGAATGAAAACCAGTGATGTGGTTAAGAGTACATTTATATTTACTGTCGTATATATTTCCCCTCCTTTTCGGGATGCACAGGGGATATGATCACTAATATAGCCAGGAGGAGAGGCCTCATTTAGGGCAGTAAATTCATCACATAATCCAATAACATCTAGTTTATGATCAGAGATCAATTCATTTACTGCAATTGCCTTTGGAGCAAGGGACCTAACATTTAGGAGACCCATTTTGAGATGCGAGGTAATATAGTCATTTTTATTTGTGACCAAGGTGGAAGGAGGTTTTATCTTAATAAGGTTGCTATTGTTAGCGCTTCCTTGTTTAATGTTTCTCAGCCTGGAACGAGTCACAGTCGCAATATGCAACGTTGTACTAACTACTCTGGCTATGCTATCGACAGACTCCACTATGCTAGCAGGCTGGCTAACAGCCTGCAGCCTGTCATGCACCCTCTCATGGTGAGGCTAGAGGAGTGAGACTCCTGTCAATGTTCCTAGATAAAAGAAGAGCACCACTCCAGCTAGGATGAAGTACGTCGCTCCTCCTCAGCAGATCAGGCCTGACCCTTTTTCAGGGCGAGTCCCAAAAACAGAACCTGTTATCTACCATCTCTACCTCCTGCAATGGGCAGAACTCCGTTTTCAGCCAGCGATTGAGTTAAGCAAGTCTGCTGTAGAGCTCCTCAATACCCCTAGCTGGGAGGGGGCCAGAGACAATTACTCGATGCCGACACATCTTTCTAGCTAGTTTACACGCTGATTCTATGTTCTGCTTCGTAACCTCTGACTGTTTCATCCTAACGTCGTTGGTGCCAACGTGAATAACAATATCGCTGTACTCTCTATACTTGCCAGTTTTAGACTTCACTAAAACCAACCCCAGATTTGAGGCTACGTCGGTGGCTCTGCCCCCCGGTAAACAGTGTACGATCGCTGGCTGATTCTTTAGTCTAATTCTGCAGGTAATGGAGTCGCCGATAACTAAAGTTTTCAGTTTTGCCGGGCCACCGGTAAAAAAATGCCTGTCGATCATTCGCCTCCGAAGACGGCTCGGATTTTGACTCCGACTCCAGTGGGTAAAAGCTGTTGAAAATCTAATTCGGCTCTAGCAGCGACCCAGATTTAACTGGTCGATGGCATTTCTGCCCGGTGACCAAGAGAAAGTTCTTGCCTGGCTGCGTGAGCAGTGCTGGGGGACTACCAACACGATTGTTTCTTCCTTCTGGCACAGACACAGTTTTTCCCATTTCTACACGAACATAATCCTTGCCTGACATTTGCGTCTGAAGCTGAGCCTCTGACTCTGCTATCTGTTACTGAAGACGACAGTTCTCCTTCGTATAGTAACTACAACAATTACAGTGAAAAGCCATAATAATGGTACTTAGCTTCGGGTATGTAACTGCAAGAAGCGTACAGCACTTCAACACTCCCATAATGCAGCAGGAATTGAGAGCAATTACACAGTGCCCCATGATTTGACCCATTTTGACTCAATACACTCTTGAGTATTGTTCACAGCAGTGTGTAGAACCAAAATGTAATACATATAGAAACAGTTGCATTGTAGGTATAGATTAGCTTAAATGTTAGCAACGCTCGCAATTGCACACTTCCCTATTATTTGATATTATATTCTGACTCTACACATTCCCTTGAGTATTTCCTAGAATACAATCACTTTGCCACATGAAATAGTTTTTGTTATAAGGAAATATGTATTCCTTATTCAGTGATTTGCACTGGATGAATTTTGTTGCCTTGAAATATGTTTTCCAGATTTTGTGGAAATGACACTTAAATACAAACTAATAATATATACTTATATTCAAAATTCCCGGAATGGCTTTTTATTTTTTACTAATGTTTTTTATTGTCCAGCATAACCGTTGCTGTTGAGCTACAGAACTTTACAGTATCAGATTTCTTTTTTTATTACAACGGTCTCAACTAGCTTGCTATAGCATGTTGCACACAACATGCTATATGTCAAATAAACATGATCTCTACAATGAAATGAAACTATAATATTTATATGTATACATACTTGTATTATAATTTAAAATTACAGTTAATTGTTATCTTTGGAGAAATATATATACATTTGCACTGCATTTAAAGTACTATCTTGTATCTTCTTACATTAGACAGCCATTTTCTACTCTTAAATTAATACATTTTAGAACATTATTTCAAATGGATTTGTTTGTCAATATTCTGAAAAGTACAGTAAGTTTATGTATAATGCTAAGCATGACAGTAGCTATTTATATATTATTACGGAAATGTAACTGTTAAGAGAACTGAAATGCCACTTCTACAATGCGTTTGTATTGTAGATTGTTTAAAACAGGTCCCTGGTAAGATGGCTGTCAGATTTCCCCATTCGGGTGTATAGGAGCTCTATGACATCAGCCTATCTACTGTTCTATTATCTATCTTACACGATGAAAACTCGGAAACGTTTTTTAACGTTGTTCAGAAGTCACGAAGTGACGTAAACGATTATAAGCCGTTTCGGTTTATGTTTCCAGTCTCACCAAAACTTGCTCTGCCTAAATTTTCATATTAATAATTACATCAAGAACGGTTTTTAATAGCGTTGGATCGCTGTACCGTTAGCTTTCACATTTTCTGACTTAGAGAATATGAACGCAATACTTTGTAGATACGTTACAGGTCTGTGAAAACATTGCAATTTGTTTATGATTGTTTAGTAAGTTGATGATTCTTTCGCAATGCATCAGGAAGAAACAGACGATACCAATAAACCTGAGGAATTTATTGGAGTGTCTGATTTTACGAGCTGCGGCAACCAACTGGTGAGTGACCTGAGCAGTAAATGAACGTTGGCGATTGTATTAGCTTGGAGGCGTTACAATCTCTTTACAATAGTTTGAAACCCAGATTTTTACGAAAAGTACTTACTAAACACAAAGAAGGTTGTTGCAAGCTTTTGGATTAATTAAGTAAAGTTATTGATGAAGTACGGACCCCGCAGTTCTCCCCAGTGGAGTTAAGAATATTAATGAATGTATATGCAGAATAATAGTATATATTTAAGAAGACCAGCAATACAGTAGCAGCAGGAGAACGTGAGCTAGCATGTCTTATTAACTGAGTATTAACTGAAAAAAGAAACGTTTCATCTCGAGTGTTTACAAACATTTATGTAATGTGTATGGGGGGTGTAACATTTATGTTATGTGTAAGGGTGGTATAACATGTATGTAATGTGTATGGATGGTGTAGCATTTATGTAATGTGTATGGGGGGTGTAACATGTATGTAATGTGTATGGGGGTGTAACATGTATGTAATGTGTATGGGGGGTGTAATTTGTATGGGGGGTGT
>JACXGJ010012092.1:0-18568 GCA_016801105.1 Esox niger | reverse complement strand
CACACACACACACACACACACACACACACACACACACACACACACACACACAGACACACACAGACACACACACACTATGAGAGGATGGATAATGCCTATGGTCTTTCCGCCGGTCTGTTGTCCACAGAGCCTCTTCCCTGACTGACTCGTCAATCTCCTGGCATCTAGGGGAAACTGTGTGTGTGTGTGTCACCAGGTCCCGGCACTCCGGTTCCCACTCTGCCTAGCTGTCTCCGTAACAAACGATGTGGCGCAGATGGGAATGAAATTATCATCACCATGCTCCTCTATGATACCTCTACTCAGCTAGTTGTAAAAATATTCAACATCAATACTGATATGTTTTCACTCAGCCGCACGGTCACGAGAGTCATCCATCCAAGTCCTTAAAACGTCGATATGTGATGTGAAAACCTGTAAATAGTGAATGCTCTGACACAGTTGTCGGCTGGTGGCTTGCTGTGTTGGGACCAGGGCAGATAGGAGTATAAACTGCATTTAAAATATACATTTCTGGGTGCAATTCTACAATACAAAATGTGATTTATAAATGCTGTTATTGAGTGACAGTTCGTAAATGTATTTTGTTAAGGTGTTTTTTTAACAAACTTTTTTTACCACAAAAATATTTTATCATTGTCATCATGTTACCGCGTTCACATTTATACACCCTTGGACAAATCAGGGTAAAACATTTAGTCTTTTTTTATTCTTTGTTTGCTCCAGATCTGTTGTCCCGGGTGTAATGCAGGACTGTGTGGCACTGAGCTCTCCAACATCATGACAGTGTAACCCATCTAGTCATTACAGTGTAACCCTATACTAAATCACACCAATCTGTCACCAACAGGCTGTTGGCCGGGACTGACCGTACATGTAATGGCTTTTTGTCTGGACGGGAAAGAGATGACTATAACAGTTACACTGAGGTCGAATCGCTAACGAACGAAAGAACGCACACGCACACTCGAACACACACGCACACCCACACACACAGCTGTCTATCTGATGTCTGTCATTAACACTGCTTTCTCCCTCTCTTTCCCTCTTTCACACTCCCTCTTACACCCTGATAATTGATTTTAAATAGAAGATGAGTGATCTGGAGGGTCTGCTGGTGGAGTGATGTCACCCACCTCTCCTCTCCACGGGTTTGTTTTACTGGTAGGCCTGACTGTGTGATGACATCAGCAGACTAGAGCCACAGCTAGAGAAGTTCAGTTCTAATTTGAGATTTCAAATCCAAATAAATTCCACCAGATCTACGAGAGGTATGCAGTCAATACATTTTTTTATTCCTGTGATTATTTCTATGGTTCTTCCCCAGTGTCTCAACCACCAAACCCTGTTCTAATTTTCTCACTGTTCTAAGTCTCCCTGTTCTAAGTCTCCCTGTTGTAATTATCTCCCTGTTCTAATTCTCACCCTGTTCTAAGTCGCCCTGTTATTATTCTCGCCCTGTTTTACTTCTCCCTGTTGTAATTTTCTCATTGTTCTAATTCTCTCCCTGTTCTAATTATCTCCCTGTTCTAATTCTCGCCCTGTTCTACGTCTCCCTGTTCTAATTCTCTCGGTGTTCTAAATCTCTCTGTTCTAAACGAGACACCCTGGTTTCCTCTCATAATTATACTTTGTCTACATAGCTGTAACTGCCAAATCTCATGTAAAATGACGACTCGGACTACAGATTATAATTTCTGTTCCATTGCTTGTAAATTTAAAATAAATATAAATAATAATTTACTTCTTTTTATTAAGAAGTATTCCCTATTCTAACCCTAATTCTCAGTTCTCTAGTTCCTGAGTGTTTCCATGTTGTCGAGACATGATCAGTCCTTTCCGGGCTCCCAGTTCCAACTATCACCACACCAGAACCGGATCAAGCCACACTGTAATACCAAGGCAACTACGCAGGAATGATCCATATTGGATGGCGGTCAAGGTTGCTCAGACAACTCTCCATGAGGGCGGCCATTTTAAATCTAATCACCAGTGGTCGTAGAAGATTTGAAAGATTCAGTCCTGATGTCATATAGCAGACCGGTTATTCATTTACATATTTATTCCGTACGGTCTATGGTCTTATGGTGTTATTTGCAGACACAGTGTACAAAGAAATAGGATTCAAACACACACGCACACGCACACGCACACTCACACATATACACTATGTTAAAGTTAAGAACTGTCCTGCCCTTTTCATTTAGCCAGAGGGTTCCGGAAGGAAGAAGTAGCCAGTCCATTCATACTCTTCACACACACAAAGATAAAGTCATTGTTTCCTGGACAAATTCTGCTTGGCGTTTACAGTGTGCCTCGTCGTTTGATTTTGGCAGGGCCTCTTTAACAAGGCTTTTGATTGTCAAACACTGTTAGAGCTTTTTTGATCTCCACGCTGTGTGTGTGCAGTGTTCATTTGTGTGTGTGTGTGTGTTTGTGTGTGTGTGTGTGTGTGTGTGTGCATGTATAGTGTGTGTATGTATGCAATGGTCTGTCTCAGACAGGACATCAAGTAATTTCCTAATGGACAATATAAATTCTATCGATTCTCTATTAATGTCATAACCACACACAGATATACAAACACACGCACTATTTATTTTAAAAGTATATGACATGAATAACTCAACTGGGTTTTGTAAGGCATTTATATTCCAGCCCCAAAACTTTCTCAACCACGCCCATCCGTACAGTTTATAGAGGATCATCTGAACAAATGACCTCTGCGTGCGTGCGTGTGCGTGTGTGTGCGTGTGTGTGCGTACATGCGTGCGTGCGTGTGTGTCTTGTGCATTAAGACACGAGGCTGGGCATTAGTGGAATCAGTGTGTATTGATGGTGAAAGACAACACCATGAGTTAATGGATCCATCACGATGTTAACATGTCATGATACCGAGTCCCTAGATAACGGATCAGGACGCAATTACATTTGGTATTTGTGGGGGACAACCGAATCACGCATGTTTTGCGTGTGTGTGTGTGTGGGTAGGTTATAGAAAAAGTGTAAGAGAGAGAGACAGAGAAGGAGGGAGTTAGGGACAGAGAGGAGAACCGGAGATACTTTACATAGCTAGGGCCTTCTCAGTATCCAGTATTTCCCCCCTGAAGCGCCTACCTTTTATTCTTCTCTTTCTTGCTCCTCTTCTTCTCGTCCTTCTCCCTCTCTCCTTTCTGACAGTGTGTCTATATTGGCAGGCCAGTTTAAACACACTAAAGGCACTGGGCCTATTTTCCCCTCTACCAGAGGTATGTATGACCATTATACATAGCTAACCGTGTGATGGTCTGCTAGCTCTGAAAGGTCAGCTAGGTCCTCTCCCATCTAGTACGTACACGTCAGATCGGAGCCTGGAAAACCAACATCAGAGGATTAAACTGACAGATTCATTTACCAGACCGGGAGATAGAGGGCTTTTATGTTGTAGTCCATCAAATAAAATTCACCAGAGTGGAGATTATATCGCAATTTTATTTGCTATTTACTCACACTACACCACACATGTGGTGCATTCATTGTGCATCTATAAGCCTTTTACAAATATGGTATTAAAGGTTCATAAAATATATCTGTGTCAAGTCTGTACTGTACATGCATTTCATGCTATGCTGGAGTTAATTTTAATATTATTCAGATAGATTGCAATGACATCATTGCAATGACATTGTAGTGCCAGGGTTTGGGAATATGCCAGTGTACTGTAAGCCTGAACTACTTTTTGAAAACAATGCAGTGTTATAAAGTGCCCTGCGCCAGCTTTTTACCACTGGATGTTATAGAGCCTTACCTTCTTCTACCCACTGAGGTCCCCGTTCAGTCACTTTTTACACGGGGTGTATATGACATGATTATGTGAAGTAAAAACAGGTGTCTGTAGAAGCGAAGTGAAGGAATACATGACACGGCTTAAGTAGTATGAGTAAGGGTTAAGGATATGATGTGTTAAAAATGGTAGGTATTACGGTTCGGGTTTTAAGATTAGTTTTTTATGTTGGTTTTTAGTTCATCATGGTATGATTCAAGGTTTGGGACACACTTGAAAAAACATTAAACAGTCTCTGTGGATTTCATAACACAACCTTCAGTTTCAACAGTACAACCCCAATTAAATTATATAATATTCACACCTGGACCGTGTGTGTGTTATAGACCTGTTAAACAACATCATTGAAACGTGGATATGGACAGTTAATGGGTTATTATGTAACCCCACACAATTTGATACGTTAGATAGACCTTGACGATTTGTCCCTCTGTGAACCTTCATGCATATCTGGTCTCTGTGAGGAGCTGAAGAAGACAGTAAGTCCCCGACCATCATAAGCCAGTGGTGAACATGATGCATACAGTATATATACAGGGCAGTGTAGTATACGAATATAAAAAACACCAGGCCGTGATGTGAAGGGAAATATCCTGACACCTCCAAGATAGAATCGTGTTGAGTCATACTGTAGATCTGGGGAAGGTTATGAAACAACTGTAAAAGTACTGAATGTTCCTAGAAGCATAATGGCCTCCATCATGGTGAAATGGAAGAAGTTTGCAACAGCCAATACTTCCTAGAGCTGGCCGTCTGGCCGGACTATTAACCGGGCCAGAATGACCCTGTGGCAACACTTACCGAGGCTCAGATTTTCTCTACAAAGGTGTACGATCCTGCCATAAGGACAACCATCTCTGCAGCACTTAATCCTTCTGAACTTTGTGGTAAAGTGGCCAGGATGAATCCGCTCCTGGGTTTAAGGCACATGATATGCCATCTGAGAGGAGGGAAAATCATTTCCGGTCTCATTAGGCCAAAAATGAACTAATAGGCCCAAATGAAAAGCATCACCTGGCTAATTCCCTTCCTGCAGTGACGCATGGTGGTCGGAGCATCATTCTATGGGAATGATTCAGGAACAACCGAATCACTGAGCTGAATGTGTATGTGATTAGGGAGAGAGTAGGGAACATGGATGAAAAGAAATAACACAGACAAGGCATTCTCAGTTTCAGAGGTATATACCCCCTCCACCCTTTCCTTCCTCCTCTCCTTTTCTCCCTCCCTCTCGTTCTTCCTTTTACTCTCCATTTGCCTGGTGGCGGGAGCATCATGCAACGGGATGCTTCTTAGCAGCCGGGACTCGAAGACCAATCAGGATTGAGGCAAGGAGGGACGTAACACAATACCGAGTTGCCCTTAAAGAAACACAAATCCAAAGCTGTGATCCCTGCCAAAGGCGCAACTACAAAGGACTGAATAAAAGCTCTTAATATCAGTTCATGAGAAATTACAGTGTATAATTTTAAATACATTGGCACACGTTTCTAAAAATTTGCTTTTAATTTGACTTTATTTGGTATTCTGTGGATACTGTATATTCTGTGTCATTTAAAAAAATATGATGAATTACAGTGTGCATAAAGTTAATAAAATGTGGGGAAAGTGAATGATTCTGAAAACTTTCCAGAAGGCAGTGTACCTAATATCTCTTCCATAGTATTACAGGAATACAATTTGGATATGCTGTGGATGTATTTGGTTTTCCTATTTGGATTCTTAAGCTCTTGCATAGCATTACACTAATGCGCTATACGTAGATTTGCTATGGATACATCACATGAAATACTGCCGTTGGTATAATCTGTTCGTGGAATGCTTTTAGGTGTGCAGTGAATTGGTTATGGATAGGTAGTCAAAGTACTGTAAATAGTAGCCCCATTTTCAACAGCGGAACCCCTAAGAGTGGCGCCGTGTTTCCCATGCAGTCTGTTCATTGGAGAGATCACAGTGGACATTCAGCATCTCAATAGTAATGCCTTGTCTTCCTCGTTGTTCATCGACCTCTGGCCAGACCACGGCAACCCTGCTACCCCGGGTGACAGTAGCCTCAAAAAGACTTACCACACGCAACGGCTCAAATCGGATTATCAAAATACAATCCCTGGGTGGAACCACAAGCCTTTATTTACAGTGGGCATATTTCAGTGCTTCGTGAGCACACAGCGCCACGGTTTAGACATCTCACCTGACAGACTGAATCCCAATCAGAGTCGGATCACATGCAGTTCGTCAGCTGACATGATCTATTTACACTGAGACCATCGGCAGTGCATTCCATGTGTCTCTGAGTGAATAATACACTGAGTCAGTCACACAAACGTGCTTATTTCATTTGTAAAACTATTAGTTCAGCCTAATAAGTACCATTGAGCTCACTTAAACCTGACTGGTCCTTGTTTCTGGTACTAAAACACGAAAGAAGACATTTTGTTTTCGCTCTCATGCTGTAATCCGACGGCATTGCTGTAAAAATGTGAGGGCAGACCGAATAAAAGTAAAGTACTTTACCTCAAATTTGAAAAAAATAACTTTTCTCTCAAATCTGATGAGCAATACTGATTAGTTGTTAAAAACAGAATTATAATATTAATCATTAACAATAACATGTGTTTTTTTACAGTTACTGTATGCATGTGGCATTACTGTAGGTGTGGGTAGAGATTAACAAGGTTTGGATATAAATATGTAACAGGCATCACAACACACACAGCCACCAAGTCAGTTCTATTTCCAACAGACATTGTGCATTGTCAAAACACTGAATTGGGTTTTACCAAGAAGAGCCATGGAGGGATGTCATCAGACCCTGTAATAATGCACTTTGTATTTTGATCAGAACGTTTTCAGTGATAATGACCAAAATACTTGCCTGGTGTCGTACATGTAAAGTGATGAGTATGTGTTCTCCGTCAATGTACTTGGAAAAATAAACACATATACCACAAACCCCTGAGGTACCTTTTTCATATTAGAAACTGCTTTACCAGCATAAACCAGTAAAAATACTCATTTTGTCATACCCGTCATATACTTAAGCAATAAGGCACAAACGGGTGTGGTATATCGCCAATATTCTATGGCAAAGGGCCATCACTTAACCATGGATCTGGCAATATACGACAAGCCCTGAGATGTCTTATTCCTATTATACATTAGGTACCCACACCATTAGAACAGTAAAAATCTGATGACATACCCATGGTATGCAATCTCATATCACGGCTATCAGCCAATAAGCCTCCCAGCTTTAAGATACTCTATTTATATCCTTTGTGAATGAATAGGAATATATGCAAACGGCACCTGAGTATGGCTGCTATGACAGTTGCCTTTCTATAGGCACATTTTGAGCAAAACATTCAGAAACCATGTTGCTAGTTCATAGGGCAGATTGGTACTCAAATCACAGGTCTCTTTGCATTGTCAAGATAGAGTTCTGATTTTGCTGGTATGCACCATTGTTGTAATAAGAATGTATGCTAGTGTGTTGAGGATAAGGTTGGGGTTCAGGTTAGGATTAGTGAAAGTAGAGACAGTGAACTTTGTTGTCCGCATTTAAATAGCTAAGTCCCTGTGTGTGTGTGTGTGTGTGTGTGTGTGTGTGTGTGTGTGTGTGTGTGCGTGTGTGTGTGTCTGTTTGAATCAGGCTGTGATTCATCTAGGAAAATAAGATTAATGGGGACATTTTCCCTGTCCTCATTTTAAAACAGGAAACTTTTTGGCTTGTGTTTTTAGGGTTTTGTGCTTGGTTTCCGTAACCTCTCCTTGGGCCTCTCCAGATGTTTCAGATTTTTCGTTTTAACCCTAAACTGGCACAACAATTTCAATTAGTCTATTAATCATCAAGCATTTGACTTACTGAAGGCGTGACAGTTTAGCGTTAAAACAAAAATCGGAATCTTCTTGAGTTTGGGAGACACTGGTTTTGGCTAAAAGTTACAGTTTGGGTGTTAGGGATTGATTTGTATTAAATAAGGAGGTTGACTGCGATAAGGGTTTGTGGGTTCGGAGTTAGGATCAGGGTTCTGGCTCTGGAGTAAAGGTAAAGTTTCGGTGTAGGGCAAAGTAAGGTTTTATCGGTTAGGATTTCTTCAGTGCAAATGAGCCTGGATCAGTAACCATTGAATGTTGACCTGTAAAGAGTGACCTTCCTATTGGGTTATACAAATTACCTTGTTTCAACTGCAATTTTCACCCGTGGCAGAGACTGGTGATTAGGGGATTGCTGCTGTCCAGTGCTGGAATCACGCTGAAATCGCTCTCAAACAAACATGAATAGTTCCAACACTTACTTCGTGGCGAACATTTCAACTTTCAAATGTAGCCAATTTAAAATGCTTTGAGGTGTGGTGTCTAATGGAACAGTATTCCTTATGTTTGATCATGTACACAAACATTTACATTTTTTCCAGTCTAATCTGAACAAACCTCTTAGTGACACAAAAGAGAAGCTAACCAGCATTTGGCTTACAACGCTTAAAAAAATTGCAATCATGCTAGCAGTGCCTTGTTATCTCTTGAGTGAGTATCTTTCAATACAAATGTGCTAGATGATCTGCTGTCCCACATTATATTGCACCAGACATGCGGGAAAGTCTTCTGTAAGTTGATTGACTTAATTGGCAAAGCCAGTCAGCAGCCTAGCTCCCACTTGCCCTCCAAATGACTACTCAGACATTAATGTTAGTGTCTGAAAAAACTGTGTTTAGCCATAAGCTATGAACATGCAATTGCGCCATAGAATCCACTGAGTGTAACCGTTACCAGTTATTAGCCTAAACCTTTCAATCCCCACCTACGGTTTGGCAAGACATTTTAACTGATGAACAGTGCATGGTTAGTGAGAGCCTTGCTGAAATTAATTAAAAGTACTGCATTTGGTTTAGAGATCCCCAAAGGAATTTTAGGGATTTCTCATGCGACATTA
Organism: Esox niger; assembly: GCA_016801105.1. Classification (NCBI taxonomy): domain Eukaryota; kingdom Metazoa; phylum Chordata; class Actinopteri; order Esociformes; family Esocidae; genus Esox; species Esox niger. Next base: position 9,812 of record JACXGJ010012092.1, on the reverse strand, counting down.
ACATGATAAATAATAGTCTCATGTTAAGAACAACACATGCTATTGGGTTGTATACTGTAGGCTGCATTAGAAAACAATTGTAGATCCCTGTGTTGAATCTGACCATGGCATTCACTAACTCTGATGTGTGACTACAAAGCAAATATAAAGAAATGTTTAATGAATTGGCATACACTACGCAGTCAATGTGAAATTATGCTTGTACATAAAGGTCACGCTATTGACCAAAAGCTCCCTTCTGATTTCAACTTCATGCTGGAATTAATTCAAATTGCTATAGCAAAGTTCAAGCAGGGTTTTTAATGACAATATTTATCCCGTGTCTACACATTACTAATTCTGAATATATCTCACAGTCTCCTCTCAGTATTTTATGTTTGTCCAGGAGAGAAACATTGGCTCTTCAAAGTATTCACTCCCCTTTCACTTTTCCACATTGAATGTGTTACAACTCTAAATGGATTTAATTGGGAGTTTTTGTCTGTAAGTAATGAGAACAAAGTCCATAATATGAGGAATAAAATATACAAATTGTTCAAAAATAATTTGAAGTACAAAACATAAAGTAATTGAAAGAAAAGTATTCACCCCCAGTCAATATTTGATAGAAGCAACTTTGGCAGCTATTTCAGAACGAGTCTATTTGGATAAGTCTCTACCATTCTTCTTTGCAAAATTGCGCAAGTTCTGTCAAGTTGGATGGGGACCTTTGGTAAACAGCTATTTTGACCTCTGTCCACATATTTTAAATTCAATTGAGGTCTGGGCTTTGACTGGGCGACTCCAAGACATCAACAGTTTTGTTTTTACGCCACTTCAGTGTGGCTTTGGCTCTATGTTTGGGTACAGCTAGCTTATGAAACAAAACACAAAAACGGAACGTACAAATAACTGCCACTCAGGAGCGAAAAGAAAAGCAAGAAACTGTGAGAAGAAATATAACATGTCCCCATGCAGAACGTATTTAGAGAAATTGTTGAGCGGCAGCCGCTTGGAGAATGTTGATAGATGCAACGACACAAGCAGCCTGGCAGCATGCAATGAAAGAGGGGGAGATGGAGAGGATCAAGGTCCAAGAGCAGTGAGGCCCTTTGAAACAATAAAAAGAGCCACTGGAGACCACCTCAGGTGAAGTGAAAGCAAACACCTGAATGTCAAACAGAGGAGCAGTCTGTGAGTATATGTGACCCTTGGTAAAATACCTTCTGTGTAAATACTACCTTGAAGTTTTATTAATTGCACACTCAATTTTGGTTTCCGTGGTTTCTTTATATACTGTTTAAACCAGAAACCGTTAAATGGTCCTCAGAGCATAGGTACAACCTACGTAGAAGCATCGTGTTTCTGGACTGCATTGAGAATTTACAGTAACTAATTATAGTGTGTTGCCCTAAAGAGTTCTGAGACAGAAGTACGTGTTTACAAAGTTAGACTAAGTCATTCTTGTTCAACGACTTGAATTTCAGTCTGCAGCACAACTTGAGATGCATTCCTGTATCACATTTGTCACGTGCCTGTCGAAGTATGCCGAGAGATAGCTAGAGTGGCTCACCTGTTGCGTCTCAGTGTTTGGACTGAGGCTGTGTCTCTTGGTAGTACACTGATCCCTGCTGAATTTCTAAGGCTCTGTGTCTTTGCCATGCTACTCCAATTTCTCCAGGGGGAGTTCTGTCGTATACGTTAGCTTCCATCCCATAACCATAACTGTTACTGAACCGAGAGCGAGACGGGAGCTAAGGAACACACATGCAATCGACCACCCTCAAGTGCGTTTGTGCTTAAGCATGTGTGTGTGTGTGTGTGTGTGTGTGTGTGTGTGTGTGTGTGTGTGTGTGTGTGTGTGTGCATTAGTTCAGATGAAAGTACAAGGATGTATAAGCATAACTGGGCCGAAACATGTTTATGATAAAATACTGAGTTTAAGTAGTTTTAATGCCTCCTATTTTATTATGTAATCATTTTTCCGTTTATTCTTTGATTATAGAATATTTAGTCAACTTCCATCAAGTGCCTGTTCACACGTTCAGACTACAACATACCTGTTGACCTGATTTTTAGTAGACTGTAAATAACAGACTGAAACAATGAAATCCACATACATTAACACATGGGGCTTCTTGTGAGCGTTTTGGATGCATTTGAACTTATGTTGATTAGATGCACTTCCTACTTCTTTATGCAGAATCCATATCCTGCAACTATTTTAAAACTAAAAAAATATCCACTTTAATTGAATGAAAGATTATAATTCTATATCGTTCTATAACCCTGTTTCGCAAAAAGTCGGGACAATGCATAAAATGCAAAGGATGCCATGGTGTGTGATGATAGTACAACATATCAAATGTTGAAATTGAGAAGTGTTATTGTTTTTGAAAAAATACATTCCCGTTTAGAATTTGATGTCATCAACATGTTTAAAATAATTAGGAACAGGGGCATGTTTACCACTGTGTTGCATCACCATTTAACAATTATCTGAACATTTGGGAACTGAGGAGACCAGTTTCGATAGTCTGGAAAGTGAAATGCTTTCTCATTCTTGCTTTATAGGATTTCAGCTGCTCAACAGTTTGGGGTCTCCTTTGTTGTATTTTTCATTTTATAATGCGCCAAATGTTTTCAATGGGTGACAGGTCTGCAGGCAGGCTAGTTTAGCAGCTGGACTCTTTTACCATGGAGCCATGTTGTTGTAATACATGCAGAATGTTGTTTGGCATTGTCTTGCTGAAATATACAAGGCCTTCCCTACCAAAGATGTTGTCTGGATGACAGCTTATGTTGCTACAAAACCTGTATATAATGTTTAGCACTAATGCTCACAGATGTGCAAGTCACCCATGCCATGTGCACTAATGCACCCCCATACCATCACAGATGCTGGCTTTTGAACTGAAAATGGATGGTCCCTCCTCTTTAGTCCGGGGGACACGGTGTCCATGATTCCCAAATATAATGTCAAATTTGGATTAGTCAGACCACAAGACAGTTTTCCACTTTGCCTCAGTCCCTCTTAAATGAGCCCAGAGAAGAAAAGGCGGTGGTTCTGGATCTTGTTTATACATGGTTTCTTCTTTGCATGGTAGATTTTTAACTTGCATTAATGGAATGCGGCAATGTACTGTATCCATTGACAAAGATTTTCGGAAGTGTCCCTGAGCCCATGCAGTGATGTCCACTAACGAATCATGTCTGTTATTAATTCAGTGCCGCCTGAGGGCCTGAAGATCAAGACCATCCAGTATTGGTTTTCAGCCTAAGCTCTTGCTATTTCTCCAGATTAAAATTGTATATGATATTATGCACCATAGATGATGAGATTCCCAAACTCTGCAATTTCACATTGAGAAACATTATCCTTAATTTTTTACACTATATGCCTGCGCATATAGTGAATCCCTCCCCATCTTTACTTCTGATAGACTCATCTTCTCTGGGATGTTCTTTTATACCTGATTATTTTCCTGACCTGTGGTGAGATGTTCCACCAGTTTTCTTTAAGCATTACACAGCTCTTCCAGTCTTTTATTGCCTCTGTCCCTACTTTTTTAATGGTGTTGCTGGCATCAAATTCAAAGTGGGAAAAGAAATCTCCCAGTTTGAACATTTGATACGTTGTCTTTTAACTATTTTCTATTGAACATTGGGTTTAAATGATTTGCACATCATTGCATTGTGTTTCTTTACATTTCACACATTATCATTTTTCTGGAGAAAGTTTTGTATAATAATTCCATTCAGGTGTTGGTTTTGTGTTTATTGAACATCCCATATATTCAGGAGAATGTAACCTGGCACAGGTCTGAAGACACCTGGTTCACTTTCAATTCACTTTCTCTCTTTCTCTCTTGAACTGGTGCACACTGATGGAGAATGTGTGTTACCTCCAGACCTCTGTTTACTCTGAACTGACAGACTGACTCCAGGACAGACAGATCATGATGGAAGAAATATTGCAACCCTGTTGTGAGGAGAGAGGAGTGGAGAGAGAAAGAGAGATGAGACGTCAAGTGGAGGGTGGTGTTTGTGGGGGCAAAAATGTAGAACAAGTAAGAGAAAAGAAGTTAGAAAAAGAAACAGAAAATCTGGACAGAGAGACAGAGAAAGAGAAAGAATGAGTTGGTTTCGCGTTTCGTGTTAAATGTATATTTACAGACAGCCCGTCAAAACACAGCTCTTTCCTTCGAAACACTTACAGAATCATCAATCATGATCTCTGCACCTGTGTTTTGATGTGAACTCTACATTCCAAAAAACTGCTATTTTTTGTTTAAGTTTCTTTTTGTCCTGTTTATATCCTTATGAGAATAACATAAGATACTATATATGAAACCATACACCTGTCTTTGTAGACTATTTAATATGTTCCATGCTCATTTTCGTATTTGGCTCTATCAGAGATATTGGAGATATTTTGGTACTGAACGTAACTGATTTGTTGAATGTGAGTCATTCAGGGATATAGCATTATATGTATTGTTATATTATTATCAGTAGTAGTAGTAATACTAGTAGTAGTTGTAGCAATAGTAGCAGTAATAGTGGTAGTAGTAGTGGGAGTAGGAGTAGTAGTAGTAGTAGTAGCAGTGGTAGTGGTAGTGGTAATGGTAGTAGTAGTGTAAGTATTAGTAATAGTAGTAATGATTGTAGTAGTTTTCATAGTAGTAATGGTAGTGGTAGGAGTGGTAGTAGTAGTAGTGTTAGTAGTAGTAATAGTGGTAGTAGTGGTAGTAGTAGTAGTAATAGTAGTAATGGTGGTAGTAGTGTTTGTAGTAGTAATAGTAGTAATGGTAATAGTAGTGTTAGTAGTAGTAATAGTAGTAATGGTAGTGGTAGGAGTTGTAGTGGTAGTAGTGGTAGTTGTGGTAGTAATAGTAGTAGTAATAGTGGTAGTAGTGGTAGTAGTAGTAGTAATAATTGTAATGGTAGCAGTAGTGTTAGTAGTAGTAATAGTAGTAATGGTAGCAGTAGTGTTAGTAGTAGTAATAGTAGTAATGGTAATAGTAGTGGTAGTAGTGGTAGTAGAAGTAGTAATAGTTGTAATGGTAGCAGTAGTGTTAGTAGTAGTAATAGTAGTAATGGTAATAGTACTGTTAGTAGTAGTAATAGAAGTAATGGTAGTGGTAGGAGTTGTAGTGGTAGTAGTAGTAGTAGTAGCTATTAAACCTTTCACACATTTCGATATGTAAGTCTGTGAAAATGGGATCTCTTAATCTTTTGGAAATAATTCTGAATGACATATTGATTGGGCACATTGTTAACAAATCATCTATACATCTCCATTACCATGACCTCAAGCAAATGGGAACATTCAATCTATCATGTGGATTGCTTGTGCTGTTGAATTAGAATCACATGTAGACCAGTGGATGACCAAACCCAAGGCGTATGCAGGCCTTCACTGTGTATGAGCCTCGGTGGGCGGAGAGGGGCCTGGATAAACATGATTAGTCATAACGCCGAGACGTATTGTATGGCTGAAAGGCTGCTGATCGGAGATACAGAGGAGTGAATGAACAACGGAGAACGGAGGTCCACAGGGAGAGCACTGGACTGTAACCCACAGAATCACACAGAGAGGCTGTGTTACTGTAAAAGGACCAGGCTGTGCTTGTTCAAAGAGAGGCCTAGCTGTGAGTTATTTGTTTGTTTGGTTTGTCAACTAATAAGTTGCTTATTTCCTCAGCCTCCACTTGGAACTTTTTAGTCAGAGCAGGGATGAATTACAGAACCTATAAAGCTTTTAGACAATAAGATAATATATTAAAGGAGGGCCAGTTGGGAGTAATTCTGATTGGGATGAATTTGTATTGCCTTTCTTGGTGAACTGTACAAATCCTATTACTCAAACACAATAAATATTTACATATCTGTTACACATGTCATTCTTATTTTAGGGAGACATAGAATACACAACAGGTTCTGTCTAGTTCAGAGTTCTAACAGAACACTCGGTGGTCATCTTAGCAGGCAGACAGGTGGCTCTGATCGATGGAATGGTTCTACATCACTCGGCATGTCAAAGAACCTTAACATAAATAAACATCTCCCAGACCGGGAAGAGGGAGAGGGGAAGAGGGAGGGAGAGACAGGCTGAGTTGGCGTTGGGTAGTTCCTGAAACATCCGCAGTCTGTTCCTTATGAGACATATTAACCAGCTTAGAGTTAAAAACATCCCATCACAGGCTTTAGTTCAACAGAGAAACCACTGATCAATGCAGGCTAATTCATGTGTCAAACCAGGACCACTCTGTGTCCATATGCTGCCTCTGTTTGTGCCTGACAGAGAGTGTGGGAGTTGCCCGAAAAGCCCAAAACCTTAAAAATTAAGAATGAATACTGATGCTAAGCTTAATATCTTAACGTAACTATACTGTTAACCATTCTGAACTCAAAATTCACCATAACCTTCATACTCTGACTAACCTTAACCCTAACCTTCAGACCTGACCTTTATCTTAACCCTAATCCTTAGACCTAACCCTAAACTTATTACCTAGCAATCCCAACATGCGAGCCATACTTTATTTCCTGTATAATTCATTCCTTTACTTCACATGAAGACGTTTCCTTTCATGTCACGTTCAGAAGTTGATCTCTTACACTTCACCAATACCTCACAAATATGGTAGGTTTCATTTTACAATCACCCCCCCACTGTCGGTTAAACTTACACACAGGCACATACTGTAGCATGTGTACACAGCTGTATTTCACACATTCTGAAGCATTTCCAAATGTGCTGTTATTCAACAAGCCAGCAGATACAGCATTAAAAGAGCCCATTTATTTCCTGCCCCTCTGCCTCCTCCCTGCACATGGCACCTGGTGAAAAATCACCCCACGGGCCTCTCATTATTATCTGGTTGCATCATAATAGATGTGTCTTTCTTACCTCATGGCCACTTCACCTCACTATTGCATTCCTTTACACCAGCCTCTGCAACAAGCCTACCTAATTACGGGCTGTATCTTTGATGTAACTCAGCCACAGCTCCTCAGTTTAGCTCCCCACTAAGCGTGCTCGATTTGTTCTGGTCCTTGTGCTGCAGTGCGGTGACTAAGTACGGCCGCGTGCAGTTGGTCGCCGTCACGCTGTGTGGGTGCGTTGTCAGGCTATCATCAGTCACCGGCCGGGCTAGTTAGCTGCTGCATTTACACGTTGTCTTGGTTCTTCATCACGATGACGAAGCACTGCTGTGAAAACCCTGCAGGCCAAACCGCCCCATCCATTTAGATAGCAACAATGGGGGAAAAACGCACAGTCTATAATAGATTACATCTACAAACAACGCATATCTACCCGATTTCAGTAGCGAACACAACCGGCAAGCAATGGATGGGATGGAGAAGTGGGGAGAAAGAGTGGACGACTGGTATTGATGTGTGGAGAAAGGCTGGGAAGAGGGATGACAATCAGGATGAAAGAGAGAGGAGAATGGATATTCCCAAGTCAACGACGGGGAAAAGAGAGTGTTGTTGTGTGTGGTTGGTTGTGTGATGTTTCAAATGGGATGATTTACTGTTGGTAGGCCCTTTGTCAGTACCCTGTGGGAATGTTTCTGCTAATCTCATCCTATTCTTACAGGTCTTCCGCCTTCCATAAAACCGTCACTTCACATGCGCACACACAAACACACTGTTAAACAAACGTGGGTCATTCTGCACACAGTGCCATGTTCACTTGTGTGTGCATGTGAAGTGATAAGGAACTTTAGTTTTGTTAGTCCAGATATCCTCACAAGTACAATAACCCATGGCAAACCAGGACATTTTGCTGGTTCCCACTTATATACGTGCAATTTTAGGCTTAATGTTAGGGTTAGGGTTAAGGTTAGGGTTAAGGTTAGGAGTTTTTATAAATCAGAAAGTTTCGACAAAAAAAGAACTTTTGATGGAAATCAATTGTGATCCCAACAAGGTCCTCACTAGTTCTGTAATACCTACGTGTGTGTGTTGCCGTGACAGCGCAGGAATGAACTGTGTCCCTGGGTCTCCCTAAATACAAAGAGGAATCCATCAGGGCCTTGGGGGTTTCAGACTGGCCACTGTGTTGCTGCTTCAGCCGGAACGCAAGGCCTTGTGGGAAGGACATTTGGCGCTGGTGGTACATTCCTGTGTTTGCTACGGACGACTGCATGGTCACACACGCACACAGACACGGGCCGGGTGGTATTTCATGTGGTATTTCATGCTGTAATTGCTTTCTACGAGTCACGCCAGCCCAGGGTTGTCCTTTTCACCGCTTCTTCTTGACCAATGACAAGTGGAGAACTGGAAATGGCAGTATCGTTCCACATAGATAAAGAAAGAGGGGGTAACAGAGAGGGTTAACGGACATATTTATCTACAAACCTGTTTCCAAAAGAGTAGGGATGCTGTGTAAAATGTAAAGACAGTGGTGCAACACAGCGGTAAACACAGTCCCGAATTTTTTGACACGTATTGCTGGCATCGAATTCAAAATGGGCATGTATTTTTACAAAAACAGTTACAGTTCTCAGTTACTACATTTGATACGTTGTCTTCAGACTATTTTCAATTAAATATAGGGATAAATGATTTGCACATCATTGCGTTCTGTCATTACTTACATTTTATGCAGCATCCAAAATCTTTTGGAAGCAAGGTTGTAGATAAACATCCCAAATGGATGTATAGAACAATCTGCCTCTCCCCATGAGACAAGGCAAACACACAGAGAATGGCTAGGGAGGACGGCAGGTCTTGTCTGTTGATGTGATCCTCATTATCTTCCTACTTTCTGCCAAACATACTACTGTCTAGGAAAACCTAACAGAAACTCAGTGAGTAAAGAGCCATTGCATGTGTTGGCAGCAGGAGTGTGTTGGTGTATGTGTGTGTGTGTGTGTGTGTGTGTGTGTGTGTGTGTTTGTATGTGTCTCTGTGATCCAGTGATTGCCTTTGACACAATTGTGTCCGACCCCCGCGTCGTCGTAAAGGCTTTTGCCACCCACCATGTAACACATTGTTCAACGCTGAGGAAATAACCTCTTGACTTCGGGGAGAGTGACATCTGCACTGACCTGAGGATGCAGGGAAAGCCTGCTGCTCTGCTTCTGTAGGACATTCCAGATATCAGAGGAAAGTAATTGGTAAGAACATTCTAACATATACTGCTAAGTTGAGGAAATGGGTTTTACAAACAAAACACAATCTGTATCACACACTGAGACAAACATAAGTAATGTTGCCATCAATAAATAAAATTATCAAATGATCTGTACATAGTCCATGCTTTAATTCAAAAGCAGTGGAATATGTTAAAGACATACTATGTTTTATTCTAAACTATTACAGTGCTTGACTTCAAATTAAACTTTTTCTATTAGAAAAGCATGTCACACGTCACAGATCTTAAATTTTCCCCCTCAAATTACCTAAATAATTGTCATCACCTATGAGAAGCCTTTTAAATTTATATCGAAGATTAGTGGTCTTATTCCATAGTTAATCCATCTCCTACTGCTGTAATCTTGATCAAGACACCAAGTACAGTATATACTGGTTGGCTACAGTCAGGACTGGTTTTAGGCTACAGTCACGGCATAAGAGACGCTAGGGAGCCCCTGACTGATAGGGGAGGGGGGCCCCAAATCAAATTTTACTTAGGGCCCTCAAAAGGCTTGAGCCGGCACTGGATGCAGTATAAAACACATCAGCCATATCTGGAGAGCTGCTGGGTGTGCATTTGATACAACACTGAATCACACCTTAGTCTTTGGATGTCTAGGCTAAAATTGTCAAGAATCTGGTAGAATTGGTGGAAGGACACAGGCGCAGAGATGGTA
>JACXGJ010012091.1:0-18569 GCA_016801105.1 Esox niger | reverse complement strand
CGCGTCCGCCGTTAGCATTAGCGTCCGCCTACCCTCCCTACGCGTCCGTTAGCGGCCGCCTACCCTCCCTACGCGTCCGCCGTTAGCGTCCGCCTACCCTCCCTACGCGTCCGTTAGCATTAGCGGCCGCCAGCGTCCCTACGCGTCCGCCGTTAGCGTCCGCCTACCCTCCCTACGCGTCCGTTAGCATTAGCGGCCGCCAGCGTCCCTACGCGTCCGCCGTTAGCGTCCGCCTACCCTCCCTACGCGTCCGTTAGCATTAGCGGCCGCCAGCGTCCCTACGCGTCCGCCATTAGCGGCCGCCTACCCTCCCTACGCGTCCGTTAGCGTCCGCCTACCCTCCCTACGCGTCCGTTAGCGGCCGCCTACCCTCCCTACACGTCCGTTAGCGTTACCTACCCTCCCTACGCGTCCGTTAGCGTCTCCATGTATTGATTTAGAGGTCTGCCACACCGTCTTAATAGGAGAAAAGCACAAGACAGAACACTGCATCAGTTAAACTATTCTCCTGGGCCCCAGCAAAAGAACAATATTAAAAATTACTCTTTACAATTAAAGAGATGGTGGGATCATTACTTAAATGTCAGAAACAAAAATGTTTCAGTCTTGTGAAAAGATCACACCAACTTAAAAACAACTATGAATTATGATTTGAAATCAGAATATGGAAAGAAACTAAAAGTGTAGTGAATTTGGTAATTTCTGTAATTAAGTTTAAATATGTTCCAAAGATATTGTTCACTGGCCAGTAGGTTCTAAATCGAGAAGTGATTAAAGACTGTCTGTTTCACAGACATTTCGAATTAGCTGAAATAAAACCCCAAAGTGTCCTTGAAGAATAATAACAATGAACAGAAATAACTCATAGGGCTCTGCTGGAGTGTTGCTAAGACCCAAACCTGAAATGAAATGATGAAACAAGAAATAATAAAGTAAATGAAAATACAACTCCCCTCTGCTCCCTGATCTCTCCATGTCCTGGCGAATTGCTCCTGACTGGTGTAGTCATAGATGTTGACAGCACGTTGTGTTGCTTGGTCCTCTCCATTCCTCCAACCATCCTAGTTGGACTTTGGAGACAACTCACTCATCCTGGCAATTCTTAGGCATGATCCAACAGCTCCTAGGTTTAAACAGAGCAGGACATGTTAGATTTCTTGGATCCTAGTTTTGCAGCGTGACACCTCAGGGTTGAGCTTTTACTTGACCCTCTATTAAATTGCTCAGTTCACTTAACACATATTACTCTGTTTTCTTTTTCAGCTTAACATCTGGCGCTACGGAGACTTCCGCGACGACGATGCAGATGAGTTTGGTTATAAACTGAAGAAATAGAGACCGACACCCGAGATGAGATGAAAAACAAAAAGACAAGCATTGACACTCTTCTAATCCTTCCAGTCCCCTCTTCTGCAGATTCTGACTCTAAAAGAGAATCCAATAGCCATTTCTTCAAACACTGACTCTCCAAACCACTTTCTGGGCCTTCCTGTTCTACTGCAGTTCTTTATCATGTTTCTTGCCTCGCTTCGGCACTCCGTTAAATGCCATGTCATCTGCCCCTTTCAACCAATCATGCGCATTGCTTCCTAACCCTATCACCGCCAATCCATGCTATCTGTTCTAAGGAAAAGTGGAGGGGTCTACCACAACAGAGGATTCATAAACTTTTATCATTAACAGCTTAGTACAGAGAGAAATGCTTCCTAAATGAATGATGCTATGCCGAAAAATGTAAATCGTGTTTATTTTGAAAAGCTAGATTCAGAGCCACACACAGGGGGAAAAACATCAGAATATTTTTGTCCTTTTGACCATCTGTGTGATACGACATTTATGTAAGGAGTGTTTCTAGTCTTTCTTTTGCCTCGGCCAGAAAGCCTTGAAAAAAGCATTTCCTCTACTTTCTCCTCCCTTTCTTTCTGTAATGTTTACATGTATTATGATCTGTCTTTTGTGGTCTCTGTTCCTGTATGCAGAAACAGTGTTTGAATTTGTTTCCGTATTAAAACTTCTGCTTAATAAAGATGAGCAAATTATAAAAACAAAGCCATTTTCTCCTTGACTTAACATGACCAAACCTACTGGATTTCGCCAAAGTATTCTGGGTAATCTTAGAAAGCTTACACATATCATTTGAATTTTAAATCAGGTGTATTTAAACATGACAAACGGTTCACTGCAATCATCTTGGAGTCTTGAGCACATGAAATTCAAACACAATATGTGGTAGCGTCGAAGACTTTTATGAGGTCGATCACATGATACTACTACACTCTGCTTACTGTTCTACAAAGCTAGGGGATAGTTCCCTGACGGAACATAGAACTGGAGTTACGAAAGTAACTATCGAACCTCGATAACGCAACAAAAGTCGCGCTGAGTCGAACTGGTACCATGCGGCGGAAAAGCACCATTGGACTGCACTAGGCTCTGCAGCTCTTAACATTCTATCAGACGGTAACTCAATATGTCTTGCCTGCTAACTTACACATTGAAATTATGTGTCCAGGTGTTCGAGAGAACTCTTAGAGTAGGTGGTGAGAAATTAGAGCTACCGCTTAAGGCCTATACGGTTGTGGTATCTCAGCGTATATTTGGACTGACTTCTTCGTCTCCTCCTTATATGCATTATTTTGTAGTGTTTCCAGTCAATTGAATGTCTTGGCATTGGAGGCGACATTGGGCAAATAGATATTAGAGCGAGATAACGAGGAAGGATTGTCAGCAATGTTGTTTCCTCAGTCAAAAGGCAACAACTTCAGAAAATACAACTCAAAAACCAATCTTACCAATGTCTGTCAACGGATCTAGTTCAAGAAAAAGTGGATTTTCATTGAGAAAATGGAAATAGATTTCCGTGAAGTTGAATTGCAAGCAGAGTTAGATTTCCTGTAACAGGGCGACAAGAAGCTCTAAGATAAAAGTAAAGAAAAAAATCTATGACTTTGTTTCAAACAAAAGGAGCAAAGATCTATTTTTCATGAGCCCAAAGCAGATTTCTCCTTCGAGGCGTTTTGGAGGGAGAATGAAACCTATTCAATAATTCAGAACTCTGAAATATGTTTTGGAGTAGATTTTCATTTTTTCTTTGCACCAATGAAAGCATGGTTCTCGGTGGACTGTGGTTGTGGTGTGTGCGGTTCATCTGAGAATAGACCAGTGGTCATAGAGACTTTGTGTCTATAATCTTTGAATCGCTTGGGAGAGTTTGTAAAGTCCTACTGCTTCAAACTTCTCAAGCCAATATCCCAGCTGTACTAACGCTTTCCGCAACTATAATATGTTTCTTTATAATTTGGCAACCTAAGTGAATTAGTGCAGCTTGTAAATGTTGAACTGCGCACAGTAAGAGCATGTCCTGTGACCGGATTCATTATGTAACTCAAGACTACGGAAACGCCCACACTCCCGTGTCTGTCTAAGAAACCCACTCACACGTCTTCAATAAATAATTAATCGGCAAATTGTATTCATCCCCAGCCAACCGCACACCGCAGAACACCAAAATACTGCCCTGCGATACCGAGACGGTAATTGGAGGGAAGTGCGCTCCACTGGTCAGATAATCCACAGATTCCACAACCGCTGGGTCCCACCGAGCGTAAACTATCCCACCTCTGGTCGAGTCAGAGTGATTCAGTCCTGGAGGACGCTACCCACGTGGCTCAATATTTACTACACTCTTGTTGAACAGGGCCAGTAGGGACATGGTCAAAACCAGTGCACAATATTGGGAACAGAGCGCCATTTAGTATGTCGCCATAGTCGTTTTGTGCCACAGAGGGATTTGTCTAGCCGTGCATAATGCTCATATTATGAATACTATGAATAGGCTTGACCGCATCTATGTATCCATATAAATCGGTATTTGGCCCAAGTAAAATTCTTCTGGATGGAGCTTCAAGGTAGAATATCTCTATTCAGTGTTTCAAGGGCACAAAATTACAGAAACTGGTGTTACATCTCTAATCTGTTTAATAATTCGATATTTTGATTTCTTTACTGTGCACTTTCAACATCCCTAGCTTTAACAGTGGTCGCCGTTTCACATTGTATATCCTGACTCCTGCATTATCATGTGTTACTAGCAGACCTGGTTTCTTTTGAACTTACATTATTTTCTATCTGAAAGAGAAAAACTACTGAAATGAAAAGAATGAGTTCTTGTCAACGTCAATGCTCCTTTTTAGACCAGTTCACTTACCTCTGTCATCCCTCTCAGCTAATGCTTTTATCCGGTTGACAGGCTTGTGCTTTAACAAACTTGTGGCTAGGCTGTGACACAACCTACACTTATCGATTCTCCCGACCCTACCACTTCGTTACGGTAATGGCTGTGTTATTTTCTTCACTTAGCACCTGCTCCAACCCCTGTACAAATGTTTTTTTCCAGTCTCTTTAATAGGTTTTGCAGTATAAAAAGTGAGAAAGAACAAATTCTTGTCATTGACCTTTTCATTGCTCCTGCTGCGTTTCACTGGGAAGTGGAAATCAGCCTGTTGTCGATCTATTCAGCATATTGGGTTTAATGATACTCTATTAAGCATTCGGCAGCTAAGTTCAAGATTCAAGTGAAAAAGCTGTTTGGTTGCTGCTGATTGCACATAAACACACATGCCTTTCCAAAATACATCTAACAATTTACCACAAATCGAAAATTGATATATTGGAAAGAGGATGACACGGACAGATTGACAAAGTCAAACACAGAGCGAAACACAGGGAAATGGCCCATGCGCACCTTCTCTCCGCCCCTCTTCCACAGTGTTCGTGAAATTCCTTTGCGGAACTGACATCACACACCGCAGGCTGGTAAACGCGTAGCGACCACCCCTCTCCCCTGGAGCTTACAACACCACTGCTGAGGCATGCTTAGTGCTGGAACCGAACAAACACGCACCAAGTACACAGATCAACACACCCGGTCTAACATACATAGTGTATCATTTCCTCCCTTTAACCTGCATGGATTGTTAAATAAACCCACAGATGTAAAGGTGCCCAGGAGATGCCCCCTCGTGTGCCAACTCTGCTCTCTGCTGTGTCATGCTGAAGCAGTAATTTGACACTGCAGGGGAGTGGGCTAAGGAGATTAAGGCCCCTCGAAACAAAACCGGTTCCCCCTTGTGAGGCTAGAAATGTTTTCTATTCAACCCGATCTGTAAAACCACATGGGCAAGCCCTTTAAAAGTTATCCAATTGGGTGGGACACCTGCCGATCTGGAAACACTTGCCAATATGAAAGAAGTTTCATCTGCTTCAGTATTTCATTGGTAGAAATGCCAGATTTTGGGGAGGCGGTCGCCGTACGTCGAGTTGTATATACAGGAAAAACTCTGGACATTGTCTGGTAATGAACTTCATGCTTTTTGTTATAGTTCGTACGGTTAAATGCATTGTTTGTTATACAGTTGTTATCTCTAATTTAAAACCTAGAGACAAGTTGTCGGTTGTAAGAATGCACTACGCATTTCCAAAATGTTCTCGTGTTTTCCACTGAATTGTGCCATAGAATTTTTCTTAAACACAGTTAGCTGGTTGACCACATATGTAACATGGCCTGTGCACAAATGTGGGCAGTATTAAAGAAGTTTGAAATGAACCGCAAAAGAATAATATAATTTTTAAAAATGGTTCTCATTTAATCATAAATGATGTACAGTGGGGAGAACAAGTATTTGATACACTGCCAAGGTTGCAGTTTTTCCTACTTGCAAAGCATGTAGAGGTCTTCTGGTCATAGGTAGACTTCAACTGTGACAGACAGAATCTAAAACGAAAATCCAGAAAATCACATTGTATGATTTTTAAATGATTAATTTGCATTTTATTGCATGATGTCAGTATTTGATTCATCAGAAAAGCAGAACTTAATATTTGGTACAGAAACCTTTGTTTGCAATTACCCCCTCCTAAAAATGACTTGTAAACCCAACCAGGTGTAGTTAAGCACCTTCTCAATAGCACACAAAGCAAATTGACTTTCAACTGTTATCAGCTGTGGTCATTTTGATTAGCTCAGCATGAAACAAGCTTTTCCTGAAGCATTTCAGTCCTTGGTAGTGCAACTGAAGACAACAATCAACTATGGGTGGCAAGGCGTTGTCAAACGATCTCAGGGATAAAGTTGTGGACAGGCACAAGTCAGGAGATGGATACTAAAAAAATTCAAAGGCTTGATCAGTGCCTAGAAGCACAGTGAAGTCTTATTAAAATTGGTGGCAGACCCTCCCTGGGTCAGGATGTCGCTCCAAACTGGATGAAAGAGCCAGGAGGAAACTGGTCAGAGAAGCTACAGAGAGGCCCAAACAACTCTGAAGCAGTTGCAGGAATTCATGACAAAGAGTGGTCATTGTGTGCATTTGACAACAATATCACAAATTCTCCACAAATGTGACTTGTATGGGAGGGTTGCAAGAAAAACGCCACTCCTCAAGAAAGGCCACATTTGAAGATTCTAAGGCCACGTGGAAAAAGGTGTTATGGTCAGATGAGACTAAAATTGAATTGTTTGGCCTCAACCCCAAACGATATGTCTGGCGAAAATCCAATACAGCTCACCATCCAAATAACACCATTCCTACAGTAAAGCATGGAGGTGGTAATATCATGTTATGGGGTTGTTTCTCTGCAGAAGGGACTGGAGCACTTGTCGGGATCGAAGGAAACATTTATGGGGCAAAATACTGTCAAGTTCTTGAGGAAAATCTGCTGCTCTCTGCCAGAAAGTTGTAAATGGGAATAAGATTTACCTTCCAACATGACAATGACCGAAAGCACAGAGGAAAACAGACCACACAGTGGTTGAAGGAGAAAGAGGTGAATGTCCTTGCGTGGCCTAGTCAGAGAATGACTTGAACACAGCAGTCCACAAACGGTCACCATCAAATTTAACTGAACTTGAGCAGTTCTGCAAAGAAGAGTGGTCAAATATTGCAACGTTTAGATGTGCAAAGTTAGTAGAGACATATTCCAACAGACTAAAGCCTGTAATTAAAGCAAAAGGTGGTTCAAAATAGTACTGAAACAAGGGGGTGATCCTTTTCCAACTCAGTGATTAAGTTATTATTTTTTTGACATGTTGGTGTTATATCTTTCACTTGGATGTTAGAAGTTGCACTGAGTAAATACAGCTGAATGAAACAAAAACTGTCTGCAAAGTGCAAAGCAAAGTGCAAAGCAACAACATTTGATTATTTTACATGGGGGTAATTCTTTTCTATACCTACTGTATATATAGTCCCAAATTCAGATTGTGCAACCACCAAATTCCTCCTGTGTAAGGCCTTAATCATTTACTTGTTACATTCTGTTGCATAGACTGACTTATAAATTATTTATGATGGCTCTCATTTTAAATTCAATAAGTGCACCTACGGATGGATTTGAAATCCACCAACAGATTTTAAACCAACACATTATTATGGGTTTCATCCATCCTTCACATTATTCATGAGACCAGACATTAGCCCTAGCATTGATTTTCTATAGTCTTTTTATCAGTATACCAAATTTGCAACCATTTCAAAAACACTTCGTAATAAGTCAATCTAATAAAGCATTAATAATGAATTAGAATATTGTTTAATAGGTCCTTAAAAAACGTCATCATTTATAATCATTTACAAATAATTATGGCAATCATTTTGTGTGGCGTTTTCTACTGTGGCCTATGTTTATACCTAATACTTACTGAATGGTTTCAGAGATCAGGGAAATGTTATCAAAACGATGGACATAAAAATTTGGAGACACTCCAGCAGTACCTGATGTACCTTCAGGTCTCCTTTCCTGTCAACTTTCATTAGTAAAATTATTACTAAACAAACCACACAGGATGTTAAATGAAATAGTGTACATTGCAACACTTCAAAATGCTGTGGACCTAAGAACGAGTTGTCTTTGGAAAACAAAGAGCTGGTTATTTTTTTAAGTCAAGTTTTTGTGCATCACATCAGAAGTGAAGCCCCGGCTGGGCCTGTGCCCTGCCAGATTGTGTACTGGCCCACCCAATCAGGTAGGCTTAACACTTTTTATTTTTACCAAAAACTATACATTTGATTTGTTTTTTGTATTGTTTTCTAACATATCAGAAATTGTGAAAATGACAGTAGGAGGTACATCTAATCTAATGGGTTACATCGGATCCGATATTTTGATATTCAGTATGGTTAGGCTGTGAGAGGGATAAGTCAATTATCCGTACAGTATAATTTCTGCCCTTTACAGAAACCCAACAAGTGCATTATAATCTCGTTCTTTATCGATTAATGGTTTCCTCTCACAATATGTGCCCTATAAGTAATACGTACATTTTGATTATTTGTTTCACATGTCTTTGGTCATGGTCGTACTCGGAAAGGCTGTGTTGTCAGCAGGCGTACTGTACGCGGTTGCTGCACTCTTGGTATCTGCATAAAACTTGATTTTTTGTAAAGGGAATTTTGTTGTTTTTTGAAACATTTGAACTAAACAGGTCTCATAGTTTTGCTGTATTCGGTTTTTGGGCCCAGCTCTTTTTACTCATGCCCAACCAAACAACCATTTCGGCCTATGCCATGGCTTCATACGTATTGGAACTGACCAGATAAAGATCCAGAGTGACTGCAATCATGACTATGGTTTTGGTTCCAAGGTCACTACAAGAAACATTTACAGCATTAATATAGTAAATTCCTCTGTGTTGTGTATGCATAATTTAGCCAATACAGTGGCTATGAGGTACACACTTGAAGTACTCTTGTGGCGAAACACTAATGAAGAGGAAATGGTTCACAAGGACCTATATTAATCATATGCTGGATTATCTTGTGAATCATTATTAAATAATTGAAACCTCAGTTGTTTGAAAAATGTGTGAATAGGTTAGTGACATAAAGAAATGTAGGAGATTAGATTAATAAATAATACATACATGATTTACTAGCCATTATAAATACTTCATTTTGTGGAGTCATTGTGAAATGCTACCAATATCTTCGTTGTGTTCATACTTTTGACTGAAATTGATGACCAGGAAAGGTCAGTCCTACAGATGAGCACATTTCAACCATTAACATAGTTCAGAGTTAAAGTATAAATTGGACAAAATACCAATGTAACATACTATCAGTCACTCCAGTGAGTTTTAAGTGAGAAGTGAATTTCGCACCTGTTGGAACAGTCAAAAAATGTATAGGTGGTAAAAATAAAGATCCTCATGTACACAGAGCCTGCCATTTCCTTCTACTGGATGTTTTCTATGTCACTCTTTTATTACTGTAACATCAGCCTATATAATGTTAAGTGAGCGCTTACTGACACTGGCCCTCATTAAACTCGATTGCTCCTATTTACATGAATAGCAACATCTACAGACCAGACTGTTGCCACAGCAACACCAGGTGATTCACCACAGAAAACTGCTCCCACACTGCAGGTTTGTCAGAGCCGTGTCCTCCCTAGGATCAAAGCAGTTCCTTTCTTTCCCCACCTTGATCCTAGTTCGACACATATAAAAAAAAACTATGCAACACACATCTATATAGTAAACAGACACAAACACACGTTTAAATGGCTATCTCAATGGGGAAACCCAAGTATACTAACCTTAATCTCAATAACCTTTATGCCTAAACGTAACCTAACCATAAACCTAAACTGTAATGCCTAAACCAGATTCTGACCCTAAACCCAATAGCACCACTTGCTATTAACCTTACAATGAAGTAAGGTTAAAAGCATTACATAATAAAATTACATAAGAAATTACATAATAAAAAAAAGTTTCAAAATGGGGACAGGAAAAATACTCTCATTAGTCAAGTTCCTGAGTTCGGGTAGATTATTGTTCCTGATGTATAGTTAAGTCAGAAGCACACAAACAGGGTCAGCTAAAGACACATACAAAGCAAAGCAATTTGTATACACACTCCCACAAGTTTACTTTCTTATTTTAGAACCAGTAAACCAGAAATCCAGGTTCCTGTCCTCTTACCACAAACCTAAGAAAAACCTTAATTCTAACCACAGCCTTATCCTTCCATTTATGCCTAAAAGTGCTGAAAACACAATGTTCAATTGTATTTTGTGTCATTAATCTAACCCTAAGCTGGAAATGTCCTTTTTCCTAATTGGTTAGTGCCCCCCAAAAAACTTGAATAAAATCAGTCTTGTGCGGTTCTATGTAAACTCAGTCTCTGGGCAGTTGTGTGGTTGTTATGTCAATTTTTTCCCAGGACCTGTTCCTGTGTGTGTGTGTGTGTGTGTGTGTGTGTGTGTGTGTGTGTGTGTGTGTGAGCAGACATGTGTACATTAGAAGGAATGTGTATTATCCATGTCCGTGCATGAGCTAGTAGGATCGAAGAAGGTGGTAGGAACTGTATGGTAGTATCAATGCTAATAGACTAAGACATTTTTCATGCTTTTCATTGCCAGGGAAGAGCGAAAAACATCACAGACAGAAACACACATTAAGTGTAATTAGATGAGCACTTCGTGTCTGTCGCTGCTACATTACTGGGGAAAATAAGCTTTTACATTATCTATAAAAGTGTACATGGTCTGTTTTTGTTCTGTACTGTAGCATACACTATCAAAAACTTCCCAGGCTAATCCTATGTACATGTGTACACTAAAGATAAAGTTTAGGATGAGCGGACAAGTTTAGGATGAGCTTTTGTTTCCTGGAAACAATCCATGGTAACAACCAGCCCATAATCCTAAATATTTTTATTTATTTATGCTGAAGCAACATATTTGCAATTTTGGATATTAGTTTCAATCATTCCTGACGATTACAAATTACAGAGACCTATTTTCTTTGATTCCCTGACATTAAAGCAAACCTCGTCAACTGCCCCTTGCCATTAGTCCTGCATACATTAGCCTTTACGTGATTGATTGAATTATTTAATTATTTCTGGTTAATCTCCTATAACTACTCGCAGATTGTCTGGATCTGAATTATTCGGCAGAGCATAGCTTATTATCGTATATTAGCATATGCAAATGAGGCCGTTATCTTGTGTACAAAATGTTGCTTATGGTAAACATTGGGCTAATCACTTTAATGACTTTAGCTGTTTAACTGCTGGTAATTGCATATTGTTTAAACAGATGCGCATTTTCGAAATATTATATATCACATCCCGGGAAGTACGGATGCACTGCTGTGTCGTGATGCTGTTCAGCCTTCATAGTCTTTGTCGCAGAAGAAAAGAGCTATTCGGCATCAGGCCTGAATTTGGAGCCGTGTCCCAAATTCATCTCTATATAGCGTTTGATCAGACCCATATCAGTCCTAGTCAAAAGTGCAGGGAAAATAGAAAACAGGGTGTGATTTTGGATGAAGCTGGGGAGGATGTAAAGGGTTACTTCACTGATCCCCAGTGTGATTCATCTGAACTATACACCATCCAACATGTGACGCACTCCTCTTTTCCTCCGCTTATGAAACCGCTGCATCTCCAAAAGAACTGCTGGGTGATTCACAGAGGAATGGCTAAGCCATCAAGGCCACCTACGCAACACCATATCGGACAAACACGCAGACTGGCCGTGCATGAGCACTGCAAGACTGGCTGGCGCGTGGTGGTACGGTACGCTGGCTGGGCTAGGGCTAGGGCTAGGGACTATGTCAGCCAGGTCTGTGGTCTGTCAAGCATTATTTGAACGAGGAGGAAGAGGCAGCAGGACGTCTATGACACATGCAAGTACATGTCTGTCTACCGCGCGTGCGTAAGTATGTACGTACGTACATACGTGCGTGCGTATACGTGTGCCCTTGTGTGTCACATAATCTCTGACTGTGTGTCTCTGAGTCACCCTGTGGACCTCTTACAGAAAAGATACAATCATTTCATGTTGCAGAGAACAAAAACCTTATCTAGTGCTTTAGGGAGCAGAGTGTTAGGCAACTCAACTGAAACCAATATTCTCTCATAGGTATTCACATGCAGGAAAACCCATTGAAGAAATTCTAGCTTGAGTGGAAGTATTTCTAGATGACAAGTTGCAGCAATTGTAGTGCATGGTTCTAAAGAGCTTGTAGTTTATAAATGCAATCTTCGCCTAATTAATCAATGATATACAGGTGCTGGTCATATAATTAGAATATCATCAAAAAATTGATTTATTTCAGCTCTTCTGCATTGTTGGGTCTGGCGTATCGCATCTTCCTCTTCACAATACCCCATAGATTTTCTATAGGGTTAAAGTCAGGCGAGTTTGCTGGCCAATTAAGAACAGGGATACCACGGTCCTTAAACCAGGTACCGGTAGCTTTGGCACTGTGTGCAGGTGCTAAGTCCTGTTGGAAAATTAAATCTGCATCTCCATAAAGTTGGTCAGCAGCAGGAAGCATGAAGTGCTCTAAAACTTCCTGGTAGATGGCTGCGTTGACCTTGGACCTCAGAAAACGCAGTGGACC
This sequence comes from Esox niger, assembly GCA_016801105.1. Classification (NCBI taxonomy): domain Eukaryota; kingdom Metazoa; phylum Chordata; class Actinopteri; order Esociformes; family Esocidae; genus Esox; species Esox niger. The sequence goes on along the minus strand of JACXGJ010012091.1, from coordinate 6,157 downwards.
AACACCAGCAGATGACATGGCACCCCAAACCATCTCTGACTGTGGAAACTTTACACTGGACTTCAAGCAATGTGGATTCTGTGCCTCTCCTCTTATCCTCCAGACTCTGGGACCTTGATTTCCAAAGGAAATGCAAAATGTACTTTCATCAGAGAACATAACTTTGGACCACTCGGCAGCAGTCTAGTCCTTCTTGTCTTTAGCCCAGGCGAGACGTTTCTGACGCTATGTCTTTTTCAAGAGTGGCTTGACAAGGAATCCGACAGCTGAAAACCATGTCTTGCATATGTCTGTGCGTGGTGGTTCTTGAAGCACTGACTCCAGCTGTGGTCCACTCTTTGTGAATCTCCCCCACATTTTTGAATGGGTTTTGTTTTACAATCCTCTCCAGGGTGCGGTTATCCCTATTGCTTGTACACTTTTTTTCTACCACATCTTTTCCTTCCCTTAGCCTCTCTATTAATGTGCTTGGACACAGAGCTCTGTGAACAGCCGGCCTCTTTAGCAATGACCTTTTGTGTCTTGCCCTCCTTGTGCAAGGTGTCAATGGTCGTCTTTTGGACAGCTTTCAAGTCAGCAGTCTTCCCCATGATTGTGTAGCCTACAGAACTAGACTGAGAGACCATTTATAGGCTTTTGCAGGTGTTTTGAGGTAATTAGCTGATTAGAGTGTGGCACCAGGTATCTTCAATATTGAACCTTTTCACAATATTCAAATTTTCTGAGATACTGATTTTGGGGTTTTCATTAGTTGTCAGTCATAATCATCAAAATTAAAAGGAATGAACACTTGAAATATATCAGTCTGTGTGGAATTACTGTATACATTATACAAGTATCACTTTTTGAATGGAATTACTGAAATAAATCAACTTTTTGATGATATTCTAATTATATGACCAGCACCTGTATGATTGACTAAGTATGATGAATTCCATTTCATTGCTCTAACTCCTATCAATGACTCCTTTAGGGAAGGCAGAAAAAAGAAAGTATGTTAAGCTATTGCAAGCATACCTAAGATGTACGGGTATTCCTGAAATAAATCTGATTTTGTAGGTAAAAATAAAGATACTAAATGAGTCTGATCTGGTGGTTTTAACTGCTATTATAGGAAAAGGCAACACCAGACATTGGTGCAGCTATGTCCCATTCAGACATTAAAATGTCCTGCATTGGGCTCACTTTGGTGGTCACCTGTTCCGGGTAAACACACCTGCCAAATATCTCCATGTCGGGAAGGTTCAATGGTCCAGTCAGGAACTGAATTTTCCTACTAGACTGTCAGAGAAGCATCCATCGTTCCGGCTTGGTCTTGATTCTTGGTCTCTCTCTCTCCACCCTCCCCCTCCTCTTCCTCTGTGTAGGTCTTTGAGGAGTCAGTCATTAGCAGGTAATGAATGCTTCCGAATGGGAGATTTCATAACCCTGGTATAGAATGTCTTCTGGGGGCTACTCTAGGCACATACCGGGAAACCGTTCTCTATTTATTTGGAATGGATGGGGGAGGGAGCAGACTCCGGAGAGATACCTAATTGCCCTCCTTGGAGACAGTTACCAGCCAAGCACAATACGCACAATTTGCTGGCCTGTTTGTGTCCTTGGTATACCCACATACAGCATGTACTTTAGGCAGCCCTTGTGTTGTGTCCTAGACAAACGAGGTGGCCCAGATTCACTCTACCCCGACCCCCCCCCAAACCCGTTGGTGTAAAATCCTCCTCTGTCCTCTCTGCTCCTCCTCTACCTCCTCTTGATCGCAGGGCCAAGCTGTGTGGAACAACTGAACCGGTGTGACGTAATGCCATGTCACGCCCGCAGTGCTGCAATATACATCAGGACGATGACATACCGATACATAATCATGATGCGTGTGAAGGGGGAGAAAGAGGGGGCGTGTGTTTGCTTCAAACCCACACACCCACCTCAGGTGGCGTCATTTTTGATGACCAGGTGGGCGCAGTGGTAGTGGTAGTGGAGTTGGCCCGAGCATCTGCCCAAATGGACTTGTGAGGGAGAAAGGTCCCACCGCTCACGAACACTGAGAACAACATCCTGTGCTTCAGTAGGTAGACCAGGGGAGATAACGGCACCGCAGGCTTTGGAGTCTGGCTGCACCGACAGGGGATACCGGGCTGGTGGAGCTCAGATAGACGCGGACTGACAAAGCTAATGCTTCTGATGCAGTTGTGGCAGCCCTGACTGTGGTCTTGTGGCATCTGTTTCACTTGATGGAATAGCCTGTCCTTCATTAAAGACAGCACTCAATGTATTCAACAGACAGACGCAGCTACGGCCACTGGACTGGCCACCGGGTGGAGAGGAAATTTCTGCAATGATCCCTATGTCTTCCATTACATGTATCAGAATACAGTCAATGACATTGTGGTTTACTGTATCATTAAGGCAAGAATCTATCAACAAAATTATATCTAGCACTCTGGTACATTGCAAACATAGCGAGAAATATTGAAGATGTTTGAATTTTATTTGTGGGCACAAATAAAGTATTTAATGTCCTGTTTGTGTGTGTGTGTACTCAGTGAGGGGTTGACAAGTTTACAAGGGTAGTGATTTACAGTGTTGCTTGGTATCCATCCCTGAGTACAGTTATCACGGCGCCTGTTGGGCTCCATTTTGTTTCTAGGGCTGGAAAGGGTGTCTGGTAAATTTGAATTTTTTAAGTAACTGTTAGATACTTTATCTGTTTACTTTATACATCTCTCTTCATGCCTCATCCTCTCCATCTTTCTCCAGCCCCTTTGTCTTTCTATTTACAACTGTCTACTCTATCTATGTGCCTCTCTCCCCCTCTCTCTGTCTGTCTCTCTGTGAGTCCTATGTGATTTGGCACTTTCTGGTTACATAAGAATGTGTTTTAGTGTCTTGATGTTCTTAAAGAAAGTGGTCTGGCATTTTGTGGCATAGCTCAGGATTATGGCAACATTTTCCCTCCTAAAAAGGCTAATCATTATTGACCAACTAGACAAAAACAGGTTGTTCTCTTGTTCCGGAGAACGACCTACCAATCAAACCAGTTTGAAAAAACTGCAGCTAAAGTATTTTATTTGGTAAGATAACATCTACCAAGAGGATGCACACTTAAGACATAATAGGACAAAACATTTTCATTTTCAATCTACATCCCCATTTGCAGTGAGATAATGAACAAAGTAAGATAGTGAGAATTATGTTGACTTCTGTGGAGATCTGCACTACTTGTAAATGGTAAAACAGTTTTCTAAGACTAAATTAACACTCAGTAATTATAATGGCTAATGGAGTGGCTGTGCTTGTATTTAAGATCGTTATCAACATTGAGGAACCAAAGTCGGTTTTGCCAAACCACAGAACAGCATGCCGAATCAAATCTTTCAGCTAACTTGGTCCAACCTTGCATCAAATATTGAGTGTTTTAATCTCAGCGCCTAGCATGGCCTATCGCCCACCACAATTCTGTCATTACATGGTCAATCAAGATACATGTTGTAAATGGATCCTGACTCACTTTCACCACTGGCAGGTAGAAACTATTTTATTCCATTCAGAAAGACCTTTCAAATCACTTCAATGGTGGAACCCACAAAGACTGTTCCTTCTGGGAAATAACCTAGCAAGACTATAGTCAGAGCGGGTCCACACAGACCATTCAGACCCTTGGAACGGAAGTCATTGCCATGGTAACTCAGAACAAGCAAATGCAATTCCACTCTTTGGCTCCTGTGTCTGTGCAATCAGAGTGATGTTGAGACATGACCCTCCCTCTGTCTGGCTTCTCCTTGTTAAAAGTGGTCTTTAGGATTCTTGTCCACTTCTCACATCTACAAGCGCTACATCACATCAGCGCTGATCTGTTGTGACAAGACACGATGTCCCCTACCGTCTGAGGTCTGCTTTAAACCATCCAAATAAAGACTTCTGAAGACCCACGACGTGCCCGTTACACTGTACTCTACATGGAACAGTGTGAATACTCTGAACACGGTCAGTGTTCCATCATGGCGGACGCTTCAAGGTTGCTTGGCTCCTTTCTAACCGCTGAATGAAGTGAGTGAGGTCTTTCTTTGTCTTCCTAATGTATTCTCCCTTTGTACTCTTCCATATTCGCTCTTTGTCCACCTATGTTCCCTGTGCACCTTGGTATATGTCTGCTTTGTGCGACCACTAGCTCTGCAAATCTTTGCCCATTCAAGGACAACCCCCTTCACATTACAATCGCTCATGTGAGAAGTGGAGGACGGAAAATGATGAGGACAGTGAAGGACCCTGAACCTGATGGATCCGGTTTGTGTGAGATGTCCCCGGGGCCAAGTGGCCATTTGACATACTGTACTCTGTTACCATAGCAAATGGAAGGCTTCATTGGACAAGCTGAAAGGGCAAGAGTCTCTGTTAAGGGTTAAAAGACATCAGCTGGCTAGTGACTGGTTGGAGGTAAAGGGAGGTAAAAAAGGAAGTGCCGGTTTGAAGATCTGCAATTGGGTAGGATCCGGCGGAACTGATTCCTGGTTGGCTGGGCGAGCGGTTTGGATCTTAGACACGCAAACACTGTGTTCTCATCTGCTCTCTCTAATTAGCTGCTCGTCTGAGAGTCCAGAGAGCCCGCCAACCCCATTAGCCAAGCAAACTGTCCCCAAAACCCAGCCCTGGATCTCAGACACATACACACATAGACAAACATTCACACAGACAGCTCTCTCAAATCCCAATCCGTGACAATGACAGATTTTGTTTAACCAACACTACAGACCCCTTGAGTGATGTGTCAAAGATGTGCCGGGTCTAAGAATTGCTAAAATGGCGGCATCTGGATCAACCCCACTCCCATTCTGCTTGGGTGGTATAATGAGCCATCCGCTGCTGCTGACATCGCCCCCCCACCCCTCAGCTGGCCAATTACTGCCTATGCTCCTTTTAAATCAGGCGCATGCTCCTTTCTAATCAGGCGCCTCTGCAGACGCCTCAGTCCAACAAAGCCCGGGCCCTCAGCTTTCGGAGGTCCTTTTGTGGACCTCTCTAATGATTTCCTCAAGAAAGAAGAGGATTCACATTCTGCCAGATGATTACCACTCCACACAGCCATTCTGGACCAGAGCCTGGAGGTAACGTTAACTTCAATGGCGAGCACAAAGTGTGTTTGCTGCCACGCACAATAAGCAGCTTGTAATTAGGGAGCTGTGTCTAAAATCCCAGGCTCCTCTGAAGAAGCTTGGAGTGGTCTGCACATGACAACATAATGCATACATGTTAGAAAGGCAGCTCAGTGCGGCTTCTTGAGCAGACGTCAAGATAAAAGCAGGCCCGCTCCCAGATAGTGGCTGCTGTTGAAATGGGCAACACGAGATAACTAGCGCTCTTTGAGGGGGAGCAATAGATAGCCACAGATGTTCAAAAGGCAACAAAAGGGACCCGCTAAACACAAGTGCCAGTTTAGGAAAGGATTCAGTAAAAAGACCCATCTTCCCATTATGCAGTCAACAGACAAGGCCTGTTTACAGAGAAGGGGAGGGAACTTTAGGTGACGCAGAGGGACAGAAAGACAGAGAAAACGAAAGAACGATCGAGGAGACATAGCTCGCAGGCAGCGCTGTCAAGAGATAAGGGGAGCTGTTTGGTTGTGGTCAACGTAGCGAGCCAGGTCACACATCACCACTTTGGATAACCAACTGTCTCTTAACGGCTCCCTATGAGGCCGAAGCCTGCAAAACGTGCTCAGATTCATATGATATCCGCTCCATACCATGATTAGGCCAGAGCACGGGAGGGATGGGATGTGTCACTGAAGGTGACCATCAATGGGGTTATTTTACCCACCAAAATATGAACCAGTATCAATGTTCATGTTAATTAGATCCTGGGGATGACGCCAACAGAGCCCCACGGGTCGGCTGCTTTCACTGCAATCTTTTCTCCTTCCCTGGGCAATCTGCAAGCAGGGATCATCAGTCTCGTCACGGAGGTGAAGCAGGCCGATGATAGCAGATGCCATTTCATGTGTTCTTTGGGAAGAGAAAATGGACTGAGTAATGCTAATGGAGGCTAGAGGGAATTAGATTTTTGTTGGATTACATTGTGCCCATTATAATTCCTTGTGGCTAGGGAGAACAGAGGTACGGGCTATGGGGAACACGGGGGGGGGGGCTATGGGGAACACGGG
>JACXGJ010012090.1:0-18570 GCA_016801105.1 Esox niger | reverse complement strand
TATAAAAGACACCTGTCCACACACTCAGACTCCAACCTCTCCGCAATGGCCAAGACCAGAGAGCTGTGTAAGGACATCAGGGATAAAATTGCTGGGATGGGCTACAGGACAATAGGCAAGCAGCTTGGTGAGAAGGCAACAACTGTTAGCGCAGTTATTAAAAAATGGAAGAAGTTCAAGATGACGGTCAATCTTCCTCAGTCTGGGGCTCCATGCAAGATCTCACCTCGTGGGGCATCAATGATCATGAGGAAGGTGAGGGATCAGCCCAGAACTACACGGCAAGACCTGTTCAATGACCTGAAGACAGCTGGGAACACAGTCTCAAGGAAAACCATTAGCAAGCGCATGTCCAGACCTGTCTGATGTTTTCCAATGACCATCTGGATGATTCCGAGGACCTTCTCCCATTCCTCATGTGGTCTGATCAGAGACAAAATAGAGCTTTTTGGTCTAAACTCCACGTGCTGTGTTTGGAGGAAGAAGGATGAGTACAACCACAAGCACACCATCCCAACCGTGAAGCATGGAGGTGGAAACATCATTCTTTGGGGATGCTTTTCTGCAAAGGGGACAGTACAACTGCACTTTATTGAGGGGATGATAGATGGGGCCATGTATCGCGAGATCTGGGTCTTGGCTGGGTCTTCCAGCATGACAACAACCCAAAACACACAGCCAGGGCAACTAAGGAGTGGCTCCGTAAGAAACATCTCAAGGTCCTGGAGTGGCCTAGCCAGTTTCCAGATCTAAACACAATAGAAAATCTTTGGAGGGAGCCAAAAGTCTGTATTGCCCATCGACAGCCCCGAAACCTGAAGGATCTGGAGAAGGTCTGTATGGAGGAGTGGGCCAAAATCCATGCTGCAGTGTGTGCAAACCTGGTCAAGAACTACAGGAAACGTACAATCTCTGTAATTGCAAACAAAAGTTTCTGTACCAAATATTAATTCTGCTTTTCTGATGTATCAAATACTTATGTCTTGCAAAAAAATGCAAATTAATTATTTTAAAATCATACAATTTTTCTGGATTTCTGTTTTAGATTCCGTCTCTCACAGTTGAAGTGTACCTATGATACAAATTACTGACCTCTACATGCTTTGTAAATAGGAAAACCTGCTAAATCAGCAGTGTATCAAATACTTCTTCTCCCCACTGAACGTTCTTTAAACTAGTCTTTTCAAAGACTAGTTTTCACAAAATATAAAAAAATGCATAAAATATAAACCTACACTACTTACAACATATTAAAAGACCACAGAAAAAGACGGTTACGAAACCGACGGAAAATACCTCAGCAATGTGAAAACATTACAGAACAAAAATAGTACAAAATGATGAATTTAAAACAGCCTGAAACAATATTGACTGTTTACAGGCAAACCTTGGTGAGAAATGTTCCGTGACTGGTTAGAAACAACAGCTATGCAGAGGTCAGAACGAATTCAGACATACTGTATACCCCAGCACGGTGTTAGCCAGTGCCTGATGGCTATGTTGTTGTTACATTTTACACTGACATTTGTGATGTGATCCCAGTGACAAACTACTGACTTTGTATCTTGACTGCATTCTGCCTTCCCAGTCACACAAGCCCCATTTCTTTTCAAGTCTTTCTGCAGTAATGCTGATTTTGGCTAAAGACGTTTGGTCAGTCATTAGCCCATGCCAGCAACAAATTCATTTAAATATGTGTGAATGTACACATACACTACATTATATATTGTGCCTTCACAAAGTATTCAGGGGCCTTCAATTTCTCCACTTTTGTTTTTACTTTTTGTTTTTTGATTACATGCATTTATTTTGGTATATGTAAATTCAGACCATTTATTCAGTACTTTGTAGAACTGCCTTCGGCAAGGATCATCGCTTTGGGTCTTCTTGAATATACCTCTGACCGCTTTGAACACCTAGATTAGGGATGTTTCTAACATTCTTTCTCATAGATACTATCAAACTCTGTCAGATTGGATGATGAACGACGGTGAACTACATTCTTCCGGTCTCCCAAAAGATGTTCGATAAGTTAAGTCCAGGCTTTAGCTGTGCCATTTAAGGACACTCAGACTTGTCCAAAAGCCACTCCAGAGTTGTCTTGGCGGTGTGCTTCAGGTAGTTGTTTTGCTGAAAGCTGAATCATGAGGCCATTGGGAGATCCTATGCTCTCTGGTTCAGGGTTTCTTTAAGGACTTGGTGGTTTTGCTCCATTCAACAACATAAATCAACAACAAAAATAAACATCTGTGTATAGTCTCTGATGTACGGCGTTATCCACCAATCTGATCCACCAACCTGATAACGCCGTACACCGCCCAATCAGGTTGGTGTATAACACAGTACACCGCCCAATCAGGTTGGTGGATAACACAGTACACCGCCCAATCAGGTTGGTGGATAACACAGTACACCGCCCAATCAGGTTGGTGGATAACGACGTACACCACCCTATCCACCAACTTCCTATGGAGCTTGCATGTCCGTTTCAGAAATGGGCGTGGCTGTGAAGCACTCTGTGCCCTGCACACAGTTTGGAACCTGTACTGATGTGTGCCTGCCATAGAAACAGACTAGTAAGCAACTGCATAACGCTTATGTAACGTTATCGCAGTGTGTCTGGGTCTAGCTCTGTTTTTTTGTGCCGCTGAGATAATTAGTAGGCTATTTGCAGGGCAGCCTGAAAGTGCAGTGTCCGTCTATTAACTTAAGTGCACGAGGGGAAACCAATCCGAGACAAACAGCGCACATCACAACGGCCTCGATATCTCGTGCCTTTTTCTTGGTCCGCCTCTCAAAATCTCATTTTCCTGGTGAGCTTCCTGAATTGTGCTATTTTTGCGTTAGACTTGGGGGGAAGCCTGTAGGCAAATTGCTCAGGTTAATGAACTTGTGAATAATTCATATCCTGGTCTAAGTGAACATGTTGGCGGCGGGCACAGTAATCCCCTAGCTGGTGTTTAGCGGTGTTTTTTATAGCCCAAAATGTGTCCTCTGGTTCACACAGTCAGGAAAACCCACCGGGGCGACTGGCGCAGAGTGGCATAGGTACTGTATTTAAATGGCTACATTAGGGCACAAACAGCTGGGGTTTGCCAAGGGGTGGCAAAGGGTGGCGTTCAGTCGCCTAATGTGTTTCGAATGTGCTCCGAGGTTTGTCGCACAAAGTGCGTCCTAATTCACATTGTTGATCTTGCCACTGAACGCCTGCATTTTGGAGCCCTCGTCCAAATGCCCCACACTGAGCGCGTCGCCCCCGCAGGGTCCATTTGTGGTGGTCGGCAATTACGGCAGCTGATAAACTGGTTTGTTGGATGTACCGTGCCAACACAGTTGGGGTTGTATCTGTAAAGGAGCGCTGCCTGGGAAGAACGCACAGTGGATTTATGTACTGCGGCCGTATGAGTCGTTTCATCGCTGTTTAATCGGATGTGTTTATAACAAAGGGTTGAAGCTTATGGGGTGAAGTTGTAGCAGTTTTTATTTCAGTTAATTATGACAATGTGGCCCCTTTATACCACGCAAAAAAGCTATGAAATTTCTCTCGTGTTCATTTTTTTATAAGCAGGTGAAAACAGGCATGCGGCATTGAAAATATAGAGCTCTCCCAAAGTTAAAGCCAGAGTCTCCGTTCTCTTTTAGCAATAGCACCTTAAGATTTTTTCCCCGGCACAATCATTTCCCTTTCAACAAAGAGCCTGTTCTCCCGTATTTCAGTTTAACTTCAGAGGGTTAGAAATACAATTACCGTACCTCATCCCCGCTGAAATATCAGCCCGAGCGGTAAAGAAAAATGCAAGCATGAAGAGGGAGCGTAGAACAGAGATAAGGCCCCTGCCGTGGCCAGGAAGATGATTCGAAATAGAATGATAGGGAACAGAGTTCAAATGGTTGAGACTTACATAAAGGGTTCTTAATCATTCCAGCCATGTATCCTCTTATGATTCGCCATGACTTCTGCTGCATTTTAATTCGGGAACAGAACAGCAAGCCAATGAGGGAGAAGAGACGGAAATCCCCCCCAGAAGGCTGTCTCGGCAGGCAGTTTCCCCCCGCTGACAAAAGGTGAATGGGATTTGATAGGTTATCAGGTGGGCAATCAGAGGGTTTTAAAGTGATGAGTGTGTAAATGGGCATTTAATCCAGCTTTCTCTTTGTCCCAGAAGGTGTTTCTCCTGACCTATGACAAACATACCTTATGAGAGTAACTGACATGTGGCAGCCTGGCCAAACCGAACACAGGACCTGACCAGTTCTCTCTGCAACCAGATCCAACTGTCCAGCATCAACACAATATTAACCCTGTTACCCCAGGAGGAAAGATAAACGTAATTGGTCAGTGGCACTATAAACATCGGAGTCCATGTCTGTTAATGCCAGAGATGTAAAAATGTTACAAGAAATTTGAGCTCAGAGGCAGAATGTCACCTTTCATTCCGAAAATGGAAAGATGCTAAATTAGGATATGACCAAACAACCAGTGAAGATTATACTGTATATTAGAAAAATCCAAACACCAGAAATCCTACTCCTCTAATCCTACTGATCCCATTTGACCCTATTCTGGTCAGGTGGTCTACAAACGACAGTATCTTTCCATGAGAAATTAGGTCAAGGATTTAAGGGCTGAAATATTCTACCACAACTACCAACCATCCAATATTTTCATAATAATACATTATATGACAAATTATATTTTTTGGCGGTTTGTTTTTCTGTGTTTTTTTATTTATTAATTTTTTATACAAACTATCATTTTGTAGCTGTGTAATCCAGTCTAGCCAACTGTGAACTTGAATGACAGACTTAAACTGAATCAAATCTATTCACCTCGAGAGCTTCATTTGGAGTAAAGTGCCTAGCATTTACTTCTCACCGGTTAAGCATTTAAACTGGAATCCATGTTATATGTCAGCTGTTGTCATTTGAACAACCAGGCTGATCCTCTGGTAAGACTGACTAAAATATTGATTCAGAATTCCACATACAAATGGCATTTGCAGAATTTCATCAAAACAATACCGAATCAACGGCATCTGTACTACGAGAGTTTAACCTCAGGTGCTATTTAAACAGAGTGAAGAACAGACAACCGCTGATTCTCATCACCAGCAGAGCTACAGTGAAACACATTGGTCATTGACTCATAGTAAAGGAAAACAAAGCCTTGGCATGAGTTTTGAAGCCTGTGTTACCCCCTGTAATTAGTCACAACATACCTAACATCCTTTTAAACCAAAAATCTGTCACTGGCTGACTAGATGTCATCCACCCATCTGAATGTGTGTCATCCGCATCACTTTGTTGCTCCCAAAATCCATGGTTGGGTCTCATTTTGAGCACTGCTATGAATGACTCACTCAGCTCAGGTCTAAAAATAGCATCAGACATCCCCCTTCTCTCTCTCTCTCGTTCTGTCTCTCTCCCTTATTCATCCTTCCTTGCTTCAGTGTTTCCAATGCAAGTAGCTGCTGGTCAAATGTAATATGAATCATGTGTGAGTCAGGTACCGAGAAGAAAAAAGAACTCTGGAAGAAAATGCATATTTTCTGTCTCTGGTAAAGAAGCAGGGCGGGTTGGGTTCCCATACACTTGAAAGATGAGGCGTGACATGGTGATTTCAGCACAGCTCGTACAGACAAAAGCACAAGGGGGGAAGTATATGGATATAGATTCCGCATGAATACATTTTCCTAACCCACTTTGCCATGTTTATGCAGAATACGATACCTTCAAAAACATAATTATTCATTTTTGTTTCTGGAATAAAACAAATGTTAATTTCTTCCACCCACCATCTATCAATCTATTCCCCGGTGAAATGTCATGATTGACATGAAGAATGACAGCTGGCCATCTTTCTGTATGTATTTTATTTCATTGTCTTTATTTTGCAACTCAAGACGCCAATACTGTGCAGTGAATGATCAGAGGCATCGTCTTGACACCTACTCTCCCCCTGCAAGTTTTATCGTTGAAATAACCAAAGTCTATTCCTTTGGGATATTTGATTGAAACGCATGTTGATGTGGAGGTTGTAGGTAGTTCTGGAAGTGTATGGATACTCTTTCAGGTGCAGCATGCATACATGTGAAATAAGGAACTCATTTTTACATGTATTATGCCCATTTAATGCATGCACGCACCACCACTGTCCAGGTTTGAGCCTTAACTGTGCGGCCATTTTACCAGTGGCTGGAAAGCTGAAAGGGCGATGGATATTGGCAACCGTCACAAGCAAAGAGGGCCGGCATCCTGAGCAGTGTTTCCTGGTCTCATTGCACAATTGTGACTCCCTCAGGCAGCTGAAGGCCCTAGCGAAGAAAGTATGTGAGCCACACCCTCAAAAGCATTGACCCACGTAACTGAGTTTTAAAGTGTTGTCAAAAGACACAGAACATATTTAAAGGAATGAGAGGAAGGTTATCCAACTTCAAATTGGTTGGGAGTCCGTGAGTAAAAAATAGTGGGTAAACAGTCGGCAAAACAAAAGCAAAAAAGATACTGTGTTACTTGCTTCTACCCAATACTGTACCACTGATTAGCATGCTAACTCTCATGTAAACACACGCAAACAAAACAAATCACTTACCAAAAGTTAGTCAGGAAGGGACATCCAGCCATCCATTATTCAGCTCTGTCCACGGCTGTAATTAACAATCTTAACCTTGTCCAAATTCATGCATGCAAACTGCATCCCACTACAGCGAACCTGAGTTGCAAGCAGACTACTCAAAAACACTTCAAACTACATTGACTAATTTGTCGCGGTAGCATCGATTTTTTAAACTGTACAGTAACCAAACGACCGATGGAATTTGGTCAATCCAAACAGGACTAGAGAACTACTTCTTAGTCATTCTCACACATCTTGGCCGTTTATAAATTCTCGTTTTGTCCATACTTGTGTTGTTGTGACTTCGTTTGAAGTGATATTTCATGGCCCAAATACGGTTCCAATCCAAAGAACGCAAATTACCAAGTACGCCTAAAATGCCCGGATGTGTACTTGATCCGCCCCTTTTATCGAAGATGCGTGTGTTGGTGACAAGTTCAACGAGAATCCTTCTGATATCCAAGAAATCATTTCAAGATGTCAGGAGAGCAGGAACAGCTCCACAACTGTAATACGTTTTTACATTTCTTATTTTAGGTAAACGGTACCTGTAAATCAGTATCTGTAAATAAATGTGATGAGCAATAGCTATTGTCGGCGCTGAATATTTGCTTATTTTATTTAAGAACCAGATAATTTATAAATGTCCTCCGACTTTTCGATCAGCATGCTAACGTTATTCAGTACAGTGTGGAGGCTAGTAACGTTAGCTAAGTTATTACAGTACCGATAGAGAGACACATTTTTTTGAATTGCAGTTGATTTTCACTTTTTTTTAAATGGCATAAACAAATATCGTATCATATGAATATGGCTATAGTCTCCATATAATCTTATGTCGTTCATCTTCACATTAATATTTTATTCAGGTACTAATAAGGAGGTTACAGCCCTCATAGAGTCGAGGGGTATTGCGTAATAACCAAGTACACACACATCTCGGTCCACATAGGCGCGATCTTGTAAGACCATTCTCTCAAGGAGGCTTGGCAAGAACGTTCTGAAGGACACAGGTAGGTTCTTAGCGTACTTGGAATTGATGAACAGCCCTTGTGTGCTTCAGCAATAACGTCATCGTGGGAGTGAACTTTAACCCCCATTAGCTATGCGAGGTGAACATTCCTCTATCTGGCCCATTACGGTGAATATCGTTGGTGGACTTTTATTTCTATCATTGTTGAAAATTCCGCGATCGTGTTTTGTTTGCAACTAAAGTATACAAGGGATACTGGGAGAGGAGACGTGTTTAATTCGTTGCCAAATCTTAATGTAACGCTACATTCCACCATTGACATTCCATTTAGTTAGATATACAGGTATATTGATTCTTGTAAAAGCTACTTAGGTGGATTTATTAAATAAATACACATTTGTTGTCTACCACTGTCTGTTAAGATGTGTTGACATTAATTGATTAGAAAAGTTTAGCTTTGAACTAAAGCCTCTGACTAAACGTTTGTGCACCAAAAACAATAGAAATTGGACAATTTTTGCATGTCGCTTATCATACTGCAAAAGCATAATCTTTTGTCTGATGCAAAACAGGCCTAAACAGTGCATTTTGAATGTACAATCACGAAACTTAGTTGGCCATAAAACTTCCATCAGATAAATGCCTGCCCGATCGGTTATGTCCGCAAAGTATAGCAACCTAGATTATTGCTTGATTCAAAACAGAGATTGCACTTTTGCCTAGGAACAGGTCGTCAGATCACAAGACATTGGTTATGTATAAAAAATAAAACCTACAGTAGTTAAGGTTGCCGTCCTCGACAAATTAATTTGAATGGGTTTAGCTAACAACTAGGCGTTTTGCTACAACCACTTGGATGCTAAATATAGTCTTTTGTTTTTTTTATTTTTAAGCACAAAATATAACACGCTGCATTGCCCTGTGTATGGAATATGCTATCCAAAAAATACAGTTGGTTGCCAACGTTAGGTTGCTGCTTACAATTTTGAAATATTGCCATCGGGTCCCTTTGTCCTAGTATGTCTTTTCCAGTTAATTTTTGGAATGTAAAAAAGTCTCCAGCACCACAGGAGTTATGAGGTGGCAAAACCGGATGATCAACCACACGTCTTGGAACAGGTTCAGCTTCAGGGACTGGGTCATTCATGGTCTCCAGCATTGGAATCAATACTTCCCATTCAACAAAGGCATTCCGTTACGGTTGGCATTAGATTGTACAATCCACAGATACACCATCATCCTCCGGATATTCTGGGTAAGGATGGGGGATTAACTGGTTCACCATCGTCAGCTGCTGTACTAGTCTCTACTAGTTCGGTCAATTCCTCTGTGTATTCTGGTTTGATCAAGTAAGGTTCAATCCCCAGAAAAAAAACGTATTCCTGGTCGCATTTATGTATGTTCCTTTGTCTCACAATCAAGTAAACTTAGATTGGCCTTTGGTGAATATCATCTGTAAAATAGGTAACTTACTTCCTAGCTAACGAATACTACCCTTTGTTTACTGTGAGATGTACTCTTCCAGAAATAACGCGCGGATTGATGCACATGTGAACAAAACTGACCGGTAAACACACGAGGAACCCGTTTATCCGTAATGACAACGAACAACTTTTTTCGAGGAATACAACGTCGTCATGTTCTTTGAGTTAAACAACACCACTAGTCTTTAGTGTTTTGGAGTAGTTTCCGCTTGCAACGGAGCTTCGCTTTAGTGGGACGCACAGATACCATTCATGAATTTGGACGATGCTAAGAATGCTAATTACAGCCGAGGACAGCTGAATAATGGATGGTTGGAAAAAATGACTATGTTCATTCCAGATTAACTTTTGGTAAGTGATTTATTAGATACATATGATTCTTAGACGAACTATCCCTTTAAGAACTCATTATACCATAGGCTTCCTTGTAATAGACTCATGAGGGGTATCTCAGTCTCAGGGCAGGCAAAATGTTGCTAGCGGTTTAATGACCAGAAAAGGTGGGGAACCACTGAGTTACAGTTGTAAACAAATTATGTGTATGTCTAAATATGTGTATAGCTTTCCTAGCTGCTTCCTGCGAATGTTAATTGACTTGAAAACATCATATTGCTGGGTGGACTTCTACGGCGCAAACCCCATGAGAGGTTGTAACCTGCAACCAGGAACTTGTTCTTGTGAAAGGGAAGACAACAAGGATAAACTGTATAATTAAATTGTGTGGATTGAAAACACTTGACTGAACTTGTAAGTTTACAAAACAAACAATATTTTAGAATAAAAAATGTAAGATGGTTATTCATTCTTGATTGTTAATGTCAGAATTATTTTTTATGATTTTTTTTTAATCTTTCCTAAATTGACCTACATTTGAATGTTCTTTAACTAATTATCCATCTTAGCTCTGTTACGTGTTATCAAGGAATTAATTAAAATGTAGTTTAATGTGCAAATGTGGTTTGACATGAATTCTTTCACCTATCTGTAATCAAGCTACACAGAAAATACTTTAGAATGGATGAGTTGTGTTGGGGTAGGGAAAAAGCCCTCCATTCTGTTTCTAGCTGACCAGACTATACTGGTGTTTAAGAGAACCCCTATAAGCTGGTTGACCCTACTTAGTGTGTTACCCTACCTGCCAAAGAGACACACACACACACACACACACACACACTACTCACTTTTTGAAAACAACGCTGTTAAAGAGGTCGTCTACAGTTGCACTCACATTGTGTAGACAGATGTCATTCAGAGGAAGCTTGTTTAGTACCTCTTCTACCGCGATGAACCGCTGACTGCCTGCTGATGGACTGACATCAACTCACAGAGGGACTGGAAAACGCACTGAGGTTGGCTGCACAGGGATTTTGGCATTATTTCATACTCGTCCTCAAAGTGGTCCTTAACGCAGGTTTGTATTTCTTATTCCTTCTCTGGATCTTTTATTTATGCCGCATCCCGTAAGGTATGGAAACGTATATAGTAAGACCGTGTTTGAACTTTGACCTTTGGGTCTGATGACTCCTGACGGTTGAGACTGTTCTAATGTTCCATGGGAGTGAGTCATCTATGTGAGTCAATATTCTATTGAAATAAAATAAAAGACAAGCGTCCCCATCCAAAATAAACCCCCACACTCAAACCACAATTATTTCTCACACACACAAAGAGCTGTTACTGGTTCTCATTTCCCAGAATGCTCCCCTGTTCTGTTTCCAAGAGCGAGGGGCAGGGAGTCATTCGCTAATTGGTTTGCGGTGGGAGCGCAGTCGCTCACTTTTCTCCTAAAACCCCAAGGGGCTTCTTGTGTTACACTATTTTCCTGTCTTGTGCTCTGCCAGCTAAGCCCAGTATTTGGAGGGTTGCTACCGTACAGTACTGCGAGACGCCTTGGTGGATAAAAGAGGCAAAGGAGGCTGCGTATGACATGGGACCAGAACCTGCTATAAATGCCAAATTACCGCCGGTTCTTTCCCTTGCGCCCCCCTACCACCCTAGTCAACAGTGTGGCTCTAACCTAGGCTTAGAACGCTCTCTCCGAATCGGGGGTCAGTTAATCGGTTCACGTCTTCACGAGAATCATGGCTTGTCTCGGGCTGGGCTCATCTTTATGCATTTACACTGACAGCTGTAGGTTACTACATATAGTCGGTATGTTTGAGAATTTCCACATGATTGTTCTTTACCAGACTGTGCTGATGTATATTAAGTTAGAAAAAGCAGTCTAAATTCTCTATTAGATATAACTGTAAATAATTGCCCCAGTTGTTCACATTGCAACTATCCATTACTAGCTAGCCAAGAAGCAGTAATGTTGTGCTTCGCTGACGATGTTGTCCCTTGATCGCGAACATGTCCTGCATCTGCCAAAAGACGTACGCCACATACTTCCCCTTTTATATTATTTATGCAAACGTATACCTTCGTTCTTTCTATTGATTGTTAATGGGAGAAAACAAATGATATAATTCCAAGTTACATTTGTGCGTTGTCAAACTAAAGAAAAGTATGTGCTCTTTAAAACAAATTTAACTTAATTGTGATTGGTTTATTATGCTATGTCTGTTTGTTTGAAATGTGTAAGAATTATTTAATTTTTTTGAGAATTTTCAGGGAACAGCAGCATTCTGGAATTATATTGAGGTCTAAAGAGTCTAAGTCATTTCAAATTGAGTGGTTCTTTTTGTATTTGGGGTTGCCTATTGGGATTAGCTAAATATTCTCCTTTAAAGAATAACCTAATATTATTTGGGATTTCCTTAAACACTTCAGTAAGTGTGGTGATGAATCGTGATGTATTGAATCGTAACATGTTTATCATGATATATCGTATCGCATGGTACTTGACCATCCCCACCCCTAAGTGGAAGTAATTCGGATTGTTTAAATGTTTAAATTACTCCTAAAACTTGTCATTTTCAGAGTAGTTGTTTCTTTATTAGAAATTGACAGGTTTTTGAAACCCATTTCTTTCATATTTCATGTGCTCTGTGGTGCTTTTCCTCCCATCTATTCTCATGTCTGAAATGAATACTAAACTACAGACAAGCACAGCTGCTCAAGCACAATGCCTTTAGCACAAAACAGTGTGAATGTCATACAATCTTAAAACTGGCTGTGTTTTCATGAGGCAAGAGGAGTACATTTTACATCACACAACATATAGATATGATTTCATGTAGGTAATTTTGAAGGCCCTCTAATCGTATATATTAGCAGTCTTTACCTGTGAAATGACCTGGACAAAAATGTCTGGTTTATCCATCAGAAAAAATAGACAGAAAGGTGCAAAGTAACAATGCTGTACCTTTTTTTCATCCACATAGAGCGCAAACCCCTGCTGAATCGGTTTATTTTATGGTCACTGGATTCATGTATTATTCCCCTATGTCTAAAAAGATGTGGTTATACCGAATGTGTTAGCGTGGACAGGACTTCTGGGCCACCGTACAAAGGTCACGATCAGGCAGTCCTTTGAAACCGACTGACAGACTAAGGACAATAGTCCTTTATCATCCTTTATCAACTTTCCCCTTTTTCAAATGTCTCGAACAAGTCCCTGACTGACACTGCATAGCTGTGTCTTCAGGGTTATCGAGGCATGTAACTGTCTTCCAGAGCACATGAAACGGCATAGGCAGGGCTTTTTTTCCCCTTGTGATGTTTAGCTGGACTTGCAACCCAATTCATCTTCGAGCTGCTCTTAGTGCGATCGAGCTGTGTCCTTCTCAGAAATAGCTTTCAGTCTTTAGTCTTCTTTCCTTTTGGTAAGAAGTAATTTAAAATGATTAAATTGGTTAAATTAAAGAGAGGAAGTCAGAATGACTGATAGTTTCATCTTGAGTAGTTCGAGCACATGTTTTAATTTGTGGCCACAGATAGAATGCATTATGTACAATAACTAGTTATTTTACACAGACCACGTTTTATTTTCTTTTGATGATTTCCCTTAGCCTATAGATAATGCCGACAAAGGCAGAAAAGACCTTGTTTGAGCCAACGATGTAAACCCTGTTCTCTACATAGTGGACTGTGTATGACCAAATGACTATGAATGTTCTGATCAAAGGAAGTGCTCAACTGTAGGAAGGGAATAGGAAGTCATCTGGGACACAGCCTTTCCCATTACCAAGGGACGCTGTCTACTCCTACCTAGCCTTCCATCTGCCTTAGCAACAGCTTTTCAGTACAAGCATTTGCTATTAGTATGGACGGCGTCAGCAGCCCCACCCCTGACGCCCCTTCATTCGGAGACCGAGAGAGAGATTCGGCAGTGGGCAAATTAACATATTGTAACTCGCACTCGGTACTTCCTCAACTGTCCTCTATATGCCTGGGAAAAAGTTTGCAGCGGCGATACTAATTGTTCCATCCTGTCACTCCGTAGACACTTCACTTTCCCCGTCTTCAGCCGACACTGTCGTGGTGGTCGTTGCTTCTTTCTTGTCCTTGTCAATTACAAGACTACTGTTCCCCATCCGGCGCTGTTCTGACTGTCCGGATTGCAGCTCTGTCTGAAATTCCAGCATGTCTCTGAGGTACAGTAGCTTAAGGAAAGATTCGCTTTTCATAATGATACTGTTTCAATGATTGCCTGTTTCTGTATCAGCTCATAAACAAAGCATGGGTCTAACTACGTGACTGATATAAAGCGTGTGTGTGCGTGCGCGTGTGTGTGTGCGCGCTCGTGTGTGTGTGTGGTGTGTGTGGGAGACATTGTGTCCCCATAGTGCTGGTTTGTTTGTGTGTTTGGTGTTTGTTAGTAAATGACCTGGAGTGGGTTCAGAGGGCTCTAAGGTGCCGACCGGGATGCTGGACAGATAAGCCCAGTCTGATGGCCTGCAAGTAGTGTCTCGCTGTCCTCCTATCTAATAACATTCAAAATCTCTTCCTTTGTTTTTGTGTGTTTTTTTTACACTGAGGAAAGGGTTGTAGCCTGATGACATGTTGCCAAAACATTTAACTTCCCCATAAGGCTTCATTGTCGTTGTTGGAATCAGGCCCGAAGCAGCCTTTGGGAGCCCAAGTGTTTGGGGTCACTGCAGCGGGGCTCATGCTGCCTATCCTCACCCACAACTAGGGTCACCCAGTCAGAACGTAATAGATTTAGGGCAGGGCTGGGTCCAGTCCCAGGTCTCCCCACTTTTAACCCTGACCCTAAACTTCAATGTTTTATAGCTCCAGTAAGTACATGGCAGGGATATATTCCGTATACGCGCTCTGTGCGGGCAAAGGGCCATTCTTTCTGTTTGGGTGCAGGCACAGTCTGGGTTTTCTATTTCTGATAACCTTGGTTTGAAAAGGAGATTGCTGAAAAGACCTGAACAGAAATGCTCAATCAAATTTAAATGAGACCGTTGCAGTGTGCTGCCTTTTGTTTGAAAGCCTTTATAGACTTTTCTTCAGTGTTTTAGTATATATCAAAATCTCTTTCTACAAAGCTTTTTCATCACTTTCACAGTTTTTTCATTTCTAATTTTATCTACTGACCTGTCTCATTGGTACAACTCCAAACAGATTCAGGAGAGTTGAAGATTAGGGAAGGGTTTCTTCTTAGGATTCCTCTCAAAGATATTCTGCTTTCACTCAAACGGCTTTTTCAAAAATAATGTGACTTGGGTCAATAATCTAACAAGCTTTCTGGCCACTCGTCAGCTAGCTGCTTTTCTGCCGCCCAAACCTTGGGTCAATTTTGGTGCTAGAATGTCTTAGAATGCTGCGCCACTTGGCTGGAAATGGGAAGATTTGTGGGTGCGTTAAGGATCTACACAAGG
This sequence comes from Esox niger, assembly GCA_016801105.1. Taxonomy (NCBI): domain Eukaryota; kingdom Metazoa; phylum Chordata; class Actinopteri; order Esociformes; family Esocidae; genus Esox; species Esox niger. Next base: position 3,723 of record JACXGJ010012090.1, on the reverse strand, counting down.
TTACTTTTCCCTCCAATTTTGCTGCTCAGTGTTCACTCACACTTGAACATGTCATTAAAGTTCGAACAAACATCTTTGTCAGGTGTGATAGTAATCAATTGCAAACACAAGCACAACAATAAAAGGCAGCCTAGGGATTTCATGTTTTTTTCAGGAGGGGAGTTTGTCTACATGTAGCTATTTAGCACACAACAAATCAAACAAGCAAGATACAGACTGGCAGTCAATAGCAATTTAACAGGGCAAGTCGATCAAATTGACTGAAGTTTCAGACGAGGCTTAGGTAAAAAGGGTGAAACGTGAAAACAGCAACGTGATCTGGATCCTTAGCTTTGAGTAACACTTCCAAGTGGCGAGTTGTGGTGGGCGTGGAAGGAAATTCAGTGCGCGTAACCACTAGCTTATTGGGTGAGGAATCATGCTTTTTAAAGAGATCATAAAACATATCTTCAAATGAAATGAAAATTGATAAAGAGAATGTAGTGAAATTTATGTGCAAGACAAAAATGCAGCAAAACGTTTTTGTTGAGGTACAAGATACAGGTTTGTTAAAAAACTGATCAGTTAAGAAACCAACCCTCCAAACTTTCCGAAACAGATCATTTTTCTAAATTATAAATAGAGTTGACAAAACTTTTGCAAAATAACTGTCAACCAAGTTTGTCTGGGAAAGTCTGTAAAAAATAACTATTTTCAGTGCTCTCCAAAATACCTCCCTTGGTGCAGCTAAAGAAAAATGTTGATATAAGAGAGAGAAAAAAACTTTTATTTTCTTAAACAACTCTAATTATAAACAACATATTAAAGTTATTCTCAGAATAGAAATGGCTATTTGTTTAATACCTTTATGCTTCTATTTCAAACAAACCCCTTAAACCTCTTAAAAATGCATACCGAAGAGTTTATCTGCATTGAGAAGTAGATCCAATACATCTGTCTGAGGTCATGTAAGAGATAAGCACTCTTCTACATTATCTTAATAATCATGCATGATGCAACACAGAGTTCATTGTTCTAAGGTGCTAATGTACAAAAAAAGAGTTTATCCCGCTAATAAAACAGTATAAAAATGACAACATAGACCATTGGTTCTCAACTCCAGGCCTCTGGATCCAAAGTACTGCTGGTTTTCATTCTAGCCCTCTCAAAATTGACTCATTTAGACCTGGGACACCAGGTGAATGCAATTAACTATAAGTTAGAATAGAACACCAGCCATAGACTGGGTCCTGAGGCATGGAGGTGAGAACCACTAATCTTGACAACAGCAAATCCAATAGTCCTACACACACCATAACATTATCAGCCATAACATTATGACCACTGACTGGTGAAGTGAATAACACTATTATCTCACTAGCATGGCACCTGTCAGTGGGTGGGATATATTAGGCAGCAAGCGCACATTCTGTCCTCAAAGTTAATGTGTTAGAAGCAGGACAAATAGGCTCATTGATGCATGTGGGGAGCAAAGGCTGGCCTGTGTGGTCCGATCCAACAGCTGAGCGACTGCAACTCAAATAGCTGAAAAGGTTATTAGTGGTACTGATAGAAAGGTGTCAACCTGCAGTTCAGCGCAGTTTGTTGGGTCTGGGGCTGCGTACCAGAACTGGACCACGGAGCAATGGAAGAAGTCGGTCTGGTCTGATTAATCACATTCCTTTTTACATCACGTGGATGGCCGGGCGAGGTGCTTACCTGAAGATGCACCAGGATGCACTATGGGAAGAAGGCAAGCCGGCGGAGGCAGTGTGATGCTTAGGACAATGTTCTGCTGGGAAACCCTGGGTCCGGCCATTCATGTGGATGTTTCTTTGACACGTACCACCTACCTGAGCATTGCTGCAGACCATGTGCACCCTTTCATGGCAACTGTATTCCCTGATGGCACCTCGCAACTTACAGGATCAGCTGCTAACGTCTTGGTGCCAGATACCACAGCACACCTTCAGCGGTCCAATGGAGTCAATGCCTTGATGGGTCAGGACTGTTTTGGAGGCAAAAGGGGGATCTACACTATGTTAGGCAGGTGCTCACGATGTTATGGCTGATCGGTGTGTGTCAGGAATGCATTCGCATTCACCTTCTGTTGTGTAGTTTGTGAGAATGAGGGGGCGACAGTAGCGTTATATCAACCTGACAATGGATGGAATGGACAGTTTCTTGGGAGTGCTTTTTCCGTGACCGGAAACAATTTTAACTGTACATATAAATGTATGCTATTCTACGTGGATACTAACTGTCACATCTTTCGACATGTCCCTGCTGTAGCTGAGTCTAGTAGAGGCTGGTGGGTCAGTGTTGCTCATATGACTGTGCCAGTACAGTCTCAAATGGTTGCCCGATGCTTGGAACATTTTATGTTGTTGTCAAAAAAACATTGCTGCCCTTGTGTTAGTGCTTGATGTCATGTCGGCCAAATCATGTAAATGAGTGATGCTATTTTCTTGTTTTAGTTGACAATTCAGTTTAATAAAATGTTTTAGAGGAATAGTATTTCAAACTACCTCAGATTGCCATGTTTCGCCAGCGTTACAGTAATGTGGAAATAGAGGGTCACCCGGTTTAATGGTTTTTTTCTTAATATTTGACTACATGACTATCTTTCAACCATATTCAGTGATAAAGGCAAGCCAATAACAGAAAAACACACTAAATAAAACAGCCTTTGAAATGTATGCATTTAAAATAAACAAATAGAATTTCCTTATGCACACCTATACATTCCTGTAAAATGGCTAAAATCTGAATCAGGTGCAAGAGAAAAGTGGGAGGGTCCATCCATAATCATCAGAAATGTGGTCTGGTTTGGTCTCAACCATATGGGGTGTGTGGTAACACATCATGTAATCAAAAAACCTATTCGCGGCCCTGAGAAGAGAAATAATTTATGCTCATGAGCCTGGGATTGCATGACCAATTTCTGGGGGTGTACTTAATCTTTCACATGACCATATAATACAGTATTCACTGTAATGTTTTCGAATTGTAGTGTTCTTGAAGAAATTTATGCTATATTATTCACTGTATTGTTTTTACTGATGTATGTCTCCAGTGGTTTTACTTACACTAAGACATTACTCTGAATACTAAAGTAACTGTATCATATGATAGTATGTGTGTCCTGATTGCCAGACTTTACAATAATACAATATAGCGTTCATTGTAGTGTTCTCAGAAGAATTATATTTGTTTCCACGGCAGTGGTTTCGCCAATGTATATTATAGGAAAATATTTACTGTAGTGTTTTTTCGTACCTTCTCCAGAGAAACAGAAAACAGAGTAACACGACACTCAGTGCTTTTTACCGTTTCTGAGGTATAAAGCATTGAGTGGCGTGTTTTGCAAATGCAGGTGTCATGAGTATTTAAGATACTGGGTGTATATTACACATGGATGTATCATTTCTGAATTCAATGCGTCAGGGTAACTGGATTCAACGCGTCAAGGTAACTGGATTCAACGCGTCAGGGTAACTGGATTCAACGCGTCAGGGTAACTGGATTCAACGCGTCAGGGTAACTGGATTCAACGCGTCAGGGTAACTGGATACAACGCGTCAGGGTAACTGGATACAACGCGTCAGGGTAACTGGATACAACGCGTCAGGGTAACTGGATTCAACGCGTCAGGGTAACTGGATTCAACGCGTCAGGGTAACTGGATTCAACGCGTCAGGGTAACTGGATACAACGCGTCAGGGTAACTGGATTCAACGCGTC
>JACXGJ010012089.1:0-18572 GCA_016801105.1 Esox niger | reverse complement strand
TACTTGATTACAAAACGTTTTAAGCCAATTGCAGTAACCATCAAGCTAACGCGCTAACCAGCTGTAGTTAGATAAGTTGCTACGGTTCAATGTAGAACTTAAGAGAGAAAATGTAATTCTAGCTTCATTACTAACAACATCTAGCCAGTAATACACAGCACTAAAACAATCTTACTACATGTTGTAAGCTAAAGTCATAGGAAAATGTTCAACATACCTACAGCGAGTGAGGTTTAACTTGCTGCTGTTCATGTTGTTTTTCCGGGATTCAAAGTTGTTATCCTCAGCGATTGGTTGAAATCTTGCCATGTGATTGATGCAAAATCCAAATAAGGAATTGAAACCAAACAGACGTTTATAACGGTATCACTGAACGCCGTAAGTTACGGCGCTTATTGACATCAACAACGCCGTCGCAAACGCCGTACAGAGCAGGAGAAACGGCGTTTTGGACGTCGCTATGGGTGATTAAAGACGCCGTAAATGACGGCGCTTATTGCATTAATTGGACGGCGTCGCAAACGGCGTTTACAACCTTGAGAACGCCGTTTCAGACGGCGGTTTACTGGGGAACGGCGTATTGGACGGCGGTTTACTGGGCGAACGGCGTTCTTTGCGTGTCATTGGACGACGTGGGACGCCGTAATGTGTCATGTTTTTGACTCACTTGGCCTGCCATACTGTGCACTCAAACAACGACCATACACGTAGCGCACGCAAACCCTACGGGTGTCAACTGCCACTCCAACCCATAGGCCGATATTTATTGCATGCGTGATTGCCATGGCTGAACGAAAGAGCATCGTGTGAAATATAGACATAGATATTCAGACATTCAAATAGAATATTCAGCCAATTGAAATGTATCTAAATTACCTGTTTTAATGGCCTTTAAAACAATATACCTCAAACCTGAACTAGGTAGTCTGTCATAGGCTATAGACCTATTATTTTTTTTACCTAGAGCTCTGGATATTACAAGAAGCTCTACCCGAAATAAAAGAACATAACGTGTAATAATAGAAAGTGTCAGTATTGGTATTGGCGATTCTGACCCTGTTTTACTTGGTATCGGATCTACTGAAAAGTACGCTGTCTGAACATGACAACTGCTAATCGGAAATGAGATGCTAACTGCTCTGAGACTAAACCAAGCACCTATATGTGCCCAACCCTGGCTTCTGTCTATGTCCCTGGATAAAAGAAGAGCACCACTTAAGCAGGATGGAATCCGTCTCTTTTCAGCAGGTGGGGATACGTTCCAGAAAGAGTGTCAGTTATGTACAAACTTTTATCTCTTATCACAGACAAAACTCAGTTTTCAGCCAATGATAAAGTCAGCTGTAAATCTCATCCCTAGCTAGGAAGGGGCCAGAAACAATTACTTGATGTGAAACATCTTTCTACCTTTTTTATATGCTTAAGCTATGTTATGCTTTGCAACCTCTGTTTCATCCCAACACTGTTGGTGCCAAATGGATAACAATATCTGTATGGTAGCATCTCAAAGATCTATGCAGGAGAACCCTTACTAACCCTTCTGATTTTTGTTTTCATACAGGAGTTCTAGCGATCTTCATAAAATACTGTTCTGACTTTCAGATATTAGATTAATTAGGCCAAGATTGAAGAGCGCTGATCTAGGGCCTAGATTGCAAATTAATGAAAACAATTTTGTTAGATAATTGCAAAGATTGACATTGCAGATATTGACAAATGGATGTTTATTGGGCTATGTGTCAGGACTACCCTGAACACTGTGTCCTACAGTGTCTGATTTGTGTCTGATTTGCTTTAGTAGTGGACAATGAAGGAAGATTATAGATGCTGGAGTCTTATTATGTTCAAAATTATTGTATCGCTACATCAAATTTACTCTGCTATTTTAGTTTTATTGTAGTTGATAATCTAATAGTAAGGAATATTACAAATCATGAATCTTGATAGAAAAAAATAATTGCGACAGTTAATCAGTTAATAGTGGGATCAAACCTTGGATCAAAATATAGTGTGATACATATTATAACAGCCAGTCTTCTCTGTGTGCATCCTTATCTTATGATCGATCAGCTAAAGATGCACACCAAACTGTGGTCTGATGTGCATTTCTGCATGAATGTCTACTTAGGCTTTCTCAATGGAAATATTTTACTATATGAATGACACTTGGGTTTGCAGTTCATTTTCTATATTTCTACAGAAATTCTACAATTAAGTATTCACTGATTAAAAATAATAATAACTTAATGGAAGCAGTCTTTTTGCTTGTCTTTTTTTTTTTTACAAATGCCACATGCCAATTGTTTACATTAGCCAACACATTATAAAAAAGTTTGTGAAATACACACCAAGTCCTTATAAGAAAATGTTGACATGGACAAGAAAAAGACCATTTTGGGTGGAAAGGGCACAACTTGCATTGAAAGAAGAAATGGTTACATTTTGTTTTGAGAGTAACTATCTTTAAATGTAATATAAACATTAATATTGTCTGTTGATAAGCAACTGCTTGCTAAGGTTAAGATTAGGGTTAGAGTTAAAATAAGGTTTCAGGGGTTAGGATAAATGTTAAGGTTAGGGTAAGGTTCTGGGTTAGTAGAAAGTTAGTTAAAATGTAATTGATAGTCAATAGATAATCTGTCATCTTCCTGGCTGAAATGCAAGTTGACTCAACTAATCATATGTTTCTTCAAAAACCTAAGAAAATGGTGTCTTGTACATGAAAAAAATGCCTTTTTCATATGCAAGTCGCATTTCTAATGATTAAGGTGTGTCTGTTATATGAAAGCATGTGATACTGTGCTTACATTAGCTCATGAAATACATGATAAGTGGGAATTGTGTCTGCTGGTGGTTCTTTTAATCAGAGCACTGTCTGTCTCCTGGTCTTTTTGATGAGTGACCTGGTGTCACAGAGAGAATCAGCATGTGAAGCACCCCAGTGGCTCTGTTCAAAGCCTATTTAAATTTGATTATGCTAATTTCCAGTCCTATCCCTGCTGTAGTATATAGGAAAGTGTTCCTAACATAAATGACTCAACCTAAAAGCTTGGGTCCATATAGACGCCTGGTTTGCACACAGATGTGAGAACAATTAGGACTTCATTCCGATTAGTGATTGTTGCATTCCTCCTACAAATTTCTCAGGAGAGAAGGGTGTTGTTGGAATTTAGAAACACTTTAAAACACAGCTTTCCACAGTGTGTAGACCAGAGCTGTCAAATCTTGGTCCTGGAGAGCTACCACCATGTAGGTTTACACTCCAACCCTAATTTTGCCCACCTGATTCTCACAACTAGAGTCGCTAAGAAAACCTACAGGATGGTAGATCTCCAGGACCAGGATTGAGCACCTCTGGTGTATATGATACGGTTTGCCCATACGGAAGAAATACCCTCTCCTTGCATTTGTTGACTTTTACAAGCAATTTCTTTTCCCATTTTTTGAATGTCTCAGAGCTGAAATCAAGTGCCTAACAATTCAAAGAGACAACACTTTGCGCTAGACACTAGCCGTCGGTGGTCAACAAAAAGCGACATGAGCGAGCCGAGTTCAGACGAGCCTCAAGTTGTTGAAAAGGCTACAATTGCCGCAGTGTAACAGATTTAACCATAACTCCAAAAACACCTTCAAGCCAGGGGCAAAAATATTATATCAATTTTTGAGGGTATAATTACATAACATTTTCTACAGAGGAATTTTTGAAGTGGTCACCAAAACTAGTGCTGTAATACTGTTTTAGTTTGCACTATTGGTTTGCTTGCAACAGGAGCTCTGCAAATTCAGCTATCGTATGAGAACCCCACCAACATAAAACAAACTGACTGTGAGGCAAAGGGAGGGGATGTTGCATTGTTTTTCATTTAAATCCGCTATTAAGTGTCTATATTCACCACAAGTGATTTATAGTGTCTTATTAGTATTATTGAAATGACATAGTTATGTTGACATTTATATAATGGGGGGGCAAATCATAGGTTACCCCAGGACGGGGGGATTATGTCCCCCTGTCCCCCCAGGGATTTCTAACTATGCTTGAACCAAACGTAACCACCCTAACCCTAAAATCAATTGTCCTCAACCTGACCCCAAAAACCCATGTTCCCAATTCCCTAAACCTAACCTCAAAACCTTTTATGCCTAAACTTAACATAGCCCTGACACCTGGAGTGTACCGTGTAGGAAGAAACACTGAAAACATTGTGTAGGTTACACGTCTGGTGCATGTGCTTGTTTAGTGGGCATTGTATACTCACGTAGAACCATGACTCCATGGCGCAGCGACTGTGTGCGGTTTGGCTCCACAGCTACACTGAGCATGGTAGGGTTGCCCTCGACAATACAGATGCGGTTGTCCTGCTTCGTCTCTCTGAACATACGCAACAGCTGACTTGCGATTACCCCATTCAAAGCAGATATGGCTACCATGGGAACCACAAAGGACAGGAACACATTCACCTGTCCAAAATGAGAGGCAGGGAGGGATTTAGTTAAGACTGTCCATTCTGGAATTGTTTGTTTTCTGCCACTGCGTTATTGGCCTCAGACATACCTATAATTACTCTTATTTTATCAAGTTGGCTGAGAAAGTATTTAAATTTATAGCAAAAACATAGGGAATAGTTACTCAGGGAGGGGGTGTTACTGAACCATTTAGAAGCTGGAGATGATTAGATGGCCATGGAATGATGTCACCGGGAAATAACACCCATACAATATGTACCGTGAAATCTTTATTGACAACATAGAGTCAGTACACATCCAAAGAAGACAAAATAAAGAGGGCAATTCACCCTTCTCTGCCCTGGGTTACTACAAATAAAAATGTTCACAGCCTCAATATCCACGGTATCTTGTCTCATAAGGATTTGATAGACAAATGAGGATTTTATATGACAGGTGAAGCATTAACAGCATATTGAGAAAAAAGAGAATTCTGAGGATTGCTAATAACTTTCCATTGCCAGATACACTATATGACCAACGTATCTGTAAATCTGCCCCCGCACACCTGTATGAGCTTGTTAAACATCCAATTCTAAAACCACGGGCATTCATATGGAGTGCCCCCCCTTTGCAGCTATAATAGCCGCCTCTCTTCTTAGGCTTTCCACAAGATTTTGGAGTGTCCCTGTGGGAATTTGTGCCCATTTAGGCAAAAGACCATTTGTGAGGTCCGACACTGATATAGGACAAGAAGGCCTCATTCGCAATCACTGTTCCAATTCATCCCAAAGGTGTTCAATGGGGTTGAGGTCAGATGGACCCCGCTTTGCGCACATGGCATAGTCATGCTGGAACAAAAAAGTGCCTTCCCCACACTATAAACCCAATTGTCTAAAATGTCTTTGTATCCTGTATCATTAAGATGAACCTTCACTGGTACTAAGGGGCCTAGCCACTTGAACCAAAGCCCCTGACCATTATCCCTACTCCCCAAACTTCACAATAGGCAGCATGAATGCTGGCAGGTAGCATTCCCCTGGCATCCACCATGTCCAGATTCATCCATCAGACTGCCAGATAGTGGAGTGTGATTCATCACTCCAGAGAACACATCTCCACTGCTCCAGAGTCCAATGGCGGCAAGCTTTACATCACTCCAGTCAATGCTTAACATTTCGCATGTTGATTTGAGGCTTGTGTACAGAGTTTTGGCCATGGAAACCCATTTTGTAAAGCTCCATACATAGTTCTTGGTCTGATGTTGCTTCCAGAGGCAGTCTGGAAATCTGTGGTGAGTGATGCAACAGATGAATGGTGAATTTCTGCACAGTGGCTGCCCCACTGTGAGATTGCATGGTCTACCACGTTGTTACTTGGCTGTCATTGCTCCTAGACATTTCTACTTCACAATTATAGCACTTACAGTTGACTGGGGCAAATTTAGTAGGGCAGAAATTTCCCAAACTGATTTGTGTCAAAAGTGGGATCCTAGGACAGTGCCACTTTTAAAGTCACTGAGCTCCTCAGTTTGACCCACTGTACTGCCACTGTTTGTCTATGTGCTGGATTTTATGCACCTGTGAGCAATGGGTGTGGCTGACACACCTGAACTCAATCATTAGTAGGGTTGTCCACACACTTTTGACCATATTTTGTATCTCACAGATTTGTATAGATATATTTCCAAATATAACTTTTGCAAAGAATAGCCATTGTTTTGCCAGTAAACTATTTTTTTTACATAATTGCAATGTCTTCTCAAAACACATTCATTTTCAAATAAACAAAATATACTTTTGCCGACCGCGTAAGCGGAGCCGGTCTAGAAGAGCGAATGTCTTTTACTCAGTGAGTGAGTGGCTGACTATCCCTTGTTAAATAGTGTAGTGGTTAGAGACGCAGACTACGAAACAACAAGTCCCCTGTTTGTTGCAGTCACAAAACAAATTAGCCTAGAATGAAACAGTTCTGGTCGATTTTCAAACTATACATTTGAATTTCTTCAGAATAAACAAACACTTTGCTGGCTACACGATTCTTGTCTTTTTACTTGACGAAAAGGTCTGTTATAATCACCTATATTGATCGTTATTGTATCAAAGTCATTCACAAATGACTAATAAGCTGTTAAAACGACCAGTGACAAAAGCCATACAGTCCATGGATGCGATTTATGGTGGAGGTAAACTTTATATGAAACGTTGGTCAGTTTAACACAATGCTTAATGGTGGTTTGTGAAATATTACTGGCTAATAAGCTGTTAAAACGGCCAGTGGCAAAAGTCATACAGTTCATTGATGCTGTTTGTTGACGAGGTAAACTTAATAAGAAACGTTTGTCAGTTTAACACAATGCTTAATGCTGTCTAGTGACATTTTACTGGCTAGTAAGCTGTTAAAATGGCCAGTGGCAAAAGTCATACTGTTCATAGATGCTATTTGTGGTTGAGGTAAACTTAAAAAGAAACGTTAGTCTGTTTTGATGTCTAGTACAATATTAAAACTTTGCAGGATATTGCAGGATTGCAGGATCTAATGTCAAAATGCTATACCAACACTTGATGCACGTGCAGTTCTGTGGTGTAGTGTCTAAAGACATAGCCTCTCATTTGTCCCTGGTTTGAATCCACGACGGGCAACAACATTCTTCGCTTGCCTAATTCCTGACCTGGTTTCCAATAGCATGCGTAAAATGTATGTACACCTGGACTGTTAGAGTGTTTTAGTCAATGATTGTCAAATTAGGCATGGCCTGTAGTGCTAAAGCAAGTTTTAGGGTTAGTTGATAGTTTACATATTTTTAAGCTTTAGGCTACAGAATATCAACTAAACATCTACAAATCATGTACATGGGAATATCAAAATAAAGCTTAATAATTTTCCCTTTCTTACTTCAACTATTTGAACATTTTAAATTACATTGCCAATTTTCTATTATATAACATTTGAAATGTGAACACTTCTTTTCAGTCAATAAAGCCCATTTGGATGGCTATACCTTTCATTGAAAGAAAGTAATATAAGCAGATATAGAAAAGGAAAGGAACAAGGGAGAGAACAAGAAAATATATGGATGTAGAAGAGAGGCATAGAAAGATAGATACATGTGGAAAGAAATGGGGAAAAAAGAGTTTGGATAAATAGTAACATGCATTATATAGAAATATGACAATCGTGAGAATCACAATAAATGTCATATTGGCATCTGACATCTTTGATGAGATCGTATTGTAAGATTCTTGACTATTGTTCTCTGACAGACCAGGTTTATCAATCACGTTCCTGTTTCTAATTAGCTTTAGTCCTTTTATATCAGCAGTGGAGCCTAAACAATCTGTATTCTGCTGGAATATGTGTGTGTGTGTTTCATCATTAGTATTCTAGCGAAGCCCTCTCCCTCTCACCTCTCAGCCCCCCCCGCCACCGGCGGTACCGCAACACCTCCCTCTCCTATCAGGGACATTACAAAATGTTTATGCAGGTTCTCCTAATGTCTAATTCCCTAAATTGCAATTACCTCTTAGAAAAAGACTTGCTATCACTAGATTTTGAAAAGCTAGCTAGAATGCTGAAGGCACAAGCCACTGGCCTAATTGATGTTATAATTGCTGGTATGTTCCTCTCACCAACCCCATTATTTCTAGCAGAGAGATATTTTAGTAAAGAAAACGTTAACTATCTTAACAGATTTCATAGACTCCCAGCACATCCTGATACTAATTCAAATCCAAGATGGCATCAAGTATGTGTACTGTATTTGTATTCGTATAGGATTTACATCATACAACATGGTGGAGGCAGGGTGATAGCATGGCCATGCATGGCTTCCAATGGCACTGGGTCACTACTGTTTTTGATGATGTGTCATAAGACAGAAGCAGTTGGATTAAATCGGAAGTGTATAGGGATATATTGTCTGCTCAGATTCAGCCAAAGCTTAACTTTACAGATGGACAATGATCCAAGGAGGAAGCCCAGTGTTTAGTGATGTCCATGCGTTTCAGACTTCCAGTAGTCATTGCCTGCAAAGGATTCTCGACAAAGTATTTAAACATTTGTTTATTGTTGTGTTCATTTGTCCAATTACATTTGAAACCCTGAAATAAGGGGACTGTATATGAAAACAGTTGCTATTCCTAAACGGTTCATATTGAATTTTTGTTCAACTCCTTGAATTAAAGCTGAAAGTCTGCACTTTGCATCTCAGTTGTTTCATTTCAAATCCACTGTGGTGGCACATAGATCCAAAATTATGAAAATGTTGTCAATGTCCAAATATTTCTGGACCTAACTGTATGTAAGGGAAGCACTTTGCTGACATTACAGAGTCATGCGCATTACCACCTAAGATTTCAAATATGTAATATGTATATGTCCCAAAAACAAACTGTCAGGTAAGCTTTTAGCTGCCCAATTGTCCTGGAACAATCTACTGTACAGAAGACACTGAAACAGTATCCTTTCATTCCAATAGCTTTTAAATGACAGATTAAGTGGTTGCTACATTAAATTGCACATCATTTTAAAACAGCTTGTAAAAATTTCCTGCTCACATAGTTTTAACTTGTGTTTTATGTTGTGTTGGTTATGTATTCTGTCATCTTGACCAGGGCTGACTTGTAAAAGAGATGAAAGATCTGTCTGGTTAAATAATTAATGTATAAAAATTTAAATAGGCTTAAAAGCAAGAGGACAAAAGGGATAATACTGTCAAAATAATGATTTGCTAAAGTGCTTTAAAGCATGTGTTTTATCATTTTCACAAACGTTGTTGTGGTCTAGGAATATTGAAAAATGAAAACGACATATTCACTCAAAGGGACACATTTTACATGTTGCTGTGTTCTAACTGTCTTTGCATTCAAGTGATCATCCTCAAAGTTTGGTGTTCATTATTCTTTTACAGACAAACTACATGTTGTGCCTCATTTCATGAGTGACTAAGATGCATTATGAAAATGTATTTAAGCATGTATTAAAATGGTAGTAGCCTGCTTTTATTTGTTGGTGTTGAGCTAGGTTGTAGTTTTAACAACCGTTGAGGTGCTTGCATTATTTATTTGAACTCACATAACCACATATGCAGTTTCACAATGAAATGGAGAGGGCTTTAGAAGCATGCGAATGCAGCAATCGGGTTTGTGGCATGTTACTCTAGGTCTGTCCGATTGACAGCTGAGGTGATTGAAGCTACATGCAGCAACTAATACAATCACTGCAGTCATTATAAGCATTTTTTTGGGTCAAAATACAAAATCCAGTGAACATGACGTAAACAATGTAAATTAAAATAAAAAAGACAAGTAAAGCAACAAACAAATGTTTGATAATATAATGAATAATTATTACAATTAAGTCATCTGTCTGCATTATAGGCTACGTCTTAATAATTATTCAAATAGCTGTGGGAATTGTGGGTAGCCCCAAGTCATTACAGGAGAACAATATTTCCTGTTATTATTAAGTATTTAAATTATAAGTAACAGCACATCTGTACGTTATTTCCGAGTCCTACCTTTAATTTAAGGGGTCATGATTGCTCAACCTTTAAAAGCTCATATCTAATTTGTAGAACTGAGATGGAAAGCACTTTTAATGTGGCAACCACTAGATAGTGGACATCACTGGAATATGCATATAACTCTGATTCTATGAAGGGAGGTTCAATGGGACCTGTTCATTACACGATATGCCATGGACTGGTAAGAATCCCCCGTAAACTGGAGTTTGAGAACTGCATGGTTATGTGGCCTATTATATGTTTAAGAGTTGTGATTCTCACTAAAACGTTCCTAGTCAACCATTGTGTCCAGTTACAGCTCTATGACCCTGAACATCAGATTTAGGGTTAATTTGATCTGACTTCTATCCCCGTCATGCATATCCTATGGTGTTGGTATTGCCCGAATAAGTATTTTTTTAGTGACATATTTTATTTAGTTTAATATGCATTCCAAATGTTTGGATGTTTGGAGAGTGCAGAGGTACCATAAGATCACTAGAAAACCACAAGCACACAACTGCCAAAAATGTACCTATAAATAGTTCTGGTATAATGTATTATAAACAGGTGAAATGAAGATTAACCTGTATGGTGGGAAAAACCTGAACTGCCCATGACCCAAAGTAGACCATCAATTGTGAAACATGGGGGAGGCGGTGTAAGCATGAATGGCTACAATTGAAACTGTCTCACATGTCTTCCTTGATGATGTGACTGTTGATAGCACCATAAGGATGAATGCTAAGGTTTACAGATATGTCTCAAACCAATTGCCTCATTGGATGGTGCTTCATCACGCAGCAGGACAATGCTGCCAAACTCACTACCATAGCAACTGAGATTTTAATAGGGAGTTTAAAGGCATCCAGAACTTTTATGGATTTCTTTCTGTCCCTGTTTTGTCCATCATATGCAGACAGGGGTTTTCAGATGTGTATTCTGTGGTCTTTCACTGTTTCTTAAAATATCTTGAATATCACATCTTGAAAATCTGTTTTGGATTCCATCATTTTCAAACCTAAAGCTAATGATTACTTCATTGTCAGTTGAATCATGTGGGCACTGTAGTTCAGTAGTTGTGGAACCATTATGAAGCCGGTTGGGATAACCAACTATAAATGGGAGAAGTTGAATATGGTATTCTCTGAGGAGACAAAAAAAGGTTTCTTCTGGACCTTCAGCCTAGCAAGAGTTAACATCTCTGAAAACCCTGCTCACGCTGGCCATGTGAGCCCGATGTTCACGTTAGCAGTGGGGGCTCGTGCTGGGGACTGAGTGTTACTTCTCAAGCTTTGTGAAAAAAGGGGTTTAGCTTGTCTGTGATCGAGGCGCCTGTGTCCGTGACGCAGCTGGGTTTCCCTGGTAATCCGTTATTGTCTGAAGCCCCTGCCACATTCTTGCATGTCTGACCCACTCAGATGTGACTCTAATTGGTTCATGCACTAACTTTTTGCCTCTTAGACTTTTTTTGCAAAGGTGTGTCATGTCTATTTGAAACTTATAGTCACTGTTGGGACTAAACACATTCCTTGATAAATCCTGTGACCCTGTTCCATGATGTGGCTGTTTCTCTCAGAGGTCTCCCTGAACATTTCCCAGTATTCCTGGTCAAAACCTAAACATGTTTTGATTGCTCAGTACTTACCACTAATGCTTCCTGCTTCAGTTTTTGTCTGTTGGTAAGGATGAGCACATTGGAGGCATGGTCTGACTTCCAAATGGTTGGACTGTAAATGGCAACTATCATCTACAATCAGTATGTTGTTTATTTTGCCAAAGGCCCATACAGAGTTGGGAAAAATGTTTTCAATTCTCTGGCCTTTTCATTTGAAACAAACAGAACCAGCCATATCCCTGAATCTCTTGCCTTTCTCACTGTAACCAGGTGTTTTAATGTATTCTAATTGTCTCATGTTTGAATGTGTCTTGAAACAATGCCAGGTCAGAACTCTAAAAATTGGTTTTGTCTCAGTTAGACTGACATGCAATAGTTCTAAAACAGGTTATGTAGTCTTAAGATGCTATACTCATTCACTTGATTACATCTTGGATAACATAGCACTTTGGAATTGATTTCTGTAATTCCGTGGAAGCAGTTTAGATTGATTAGAACATAAGTGATGTTTACCAGAAAATACAGAAGACAATGTGGTATCGAACGTTAAAACAATTCTGACCTTTTTAATCAGAGTCTTTGACTTACAGTATATATATAACAAGAGTGGAACTAGGATCAAGTAGATTGGAGTGCAGGGGTATAAATAATGGCATTGGCACTGGTCCCTAGGAGCTTAGGGTTTCCCTTCGCCCTGTTCTGCCCTCCTGATTTTGGACAGATGACTGGAAATTAGGTGGTTTGTCTGTCTGCCAGGAAAAGTGGCGTAAAAGCTCACTCTTCTGAAAAGCCAACAGGACAGAACTTAGTGTGCGTAATGAACAGGGTCAGAAACGGCAGACCAGAACATGTGTTGGGAAAACATGACCTGTCTGATTGCATAGCCCTAACGAGGCTAAGCTGGAAAAGGCAATTAGAGGAGACAAGACTCTTACAAGCTATAGTCAGTCAGAGGCAATTTCAACGACAGCTTTCATTGATTCTAACTTTCTAACGATATATTTTGGAGTAAAGGGTTGTACAACACTTTGTTTGCATGGTCTGTTGCATACTTCAAAGAAAGCCTTGTTATTGGTCCTCTGTAGACCAGGCATGGCCGCATGTTGCCCCCAACCCCTTTTTGTGCGTCCCTCGGATGAATTTAGAAAACAGCAAAAGGATGTATAAACAAATAAATTATATACAAATATATTTCATCTTTGACCTGAAATTGTTGTAAAGTTTGTATTGTAACCAAAAGCTATGCTGGAAACAGAACATGAAATCCACTTCAAATAATTTTTTGCATGTTTACAACTAAAACTGAAATTTCAGGGTGTCAGAAAGCTGTTGTGTTTTCTTTCCAAGTGTTGCTGAGAGTGTGCTGATGTTTGAGCCATAAAACACTGATACCTATGTTTTCCTATTACAGTCTTTGTACAAGTCAACATGTCAAAGTAGTGAAGCAGCCATAAAACCTTCAGCGTTCAACGGGTTAACGCGTTTAATAACACAGCAGTGAATGTGCTGAATCCCGAGAAAGATGAAAATGGAAAGGACAATGGAAAGTTAATATTTTAAAAATACCCAGATATATGTTAACTAGCATCAGACCAAGTGTACTTACAATGAATTTGTTAATAATTACATACAATACATGGACATGTGTGCGTGTGTTTGGGTGCTCCAAGTTAATCTGCGGCCCCCTGATGAACAGTGCATCAATTATGTGGCCCCCACCACCATCCAAGTTTTCCATCCCTGCTGCAGACTATAGTTTTAGAACAAAAATTTCGTTTTCACAGCTTATATCACTTGTTAAGTGTTATCAATTCATACCTCAAGAACTCAAACTATAAAAAGAAATCTGAGCTAACTGTTTGGTTGTTTAGCATATGACACTTATTATACAGTGTCTCTGTTTGCATAATCAGTACAGCTCTACTTTGGCGTTATGTTGACTTGAATGCTCTGTCTACCTTCAAGTAGACAGACAAGCTCTGCCATTTCCAGTTATCTGGGTATACAATTGATTGAGATTGTAAATGGCAGATGATGCTGGTAGATATTCACATGCATTCAACAGCGGACAACACAAACACACACACACACACACACGAGTGCACACACACCCACACACCCACAGACATAGACACACACACACACACACACAGACACACACACACACACACACATACACACACACTTTTAGTTTGTATAGCAGTCTGTGGAATGTGAAAGTCCATTGAGCATCTGGCTGGCTGACTATAGTTAGGGTTGCCCCTGGGTCTAACCCTTGTCCTGTCTCTGAATGGGTCCAGTGGAGAGTTGTCTGCTCTGGGATAAATGCCAGTCTCACGCACAAAATAAACGCTACCTGCTGAGTGCCCAGAAACCTCAGCACCGTGAAATCCCTGTCTTCTCCTGGAGACATTTAACTTCAGCAACTGTATTCAGTCCCTCTTTCAGTATACATTTCATCTCTCTATTTTTCTGTTTAACTTCCTAGTTCCTTCCTTCACACATGTTATTCATGAGGATGGATGTGTTTGGGGCAATACTTCATTTTGAGTGCTTTTTGTCAAGCCTGTGTACTGTACCTCTAAGGCATATATAGCCACAAGCAGACGTGTATCACTTCACAGAGGTACAGATGGGGAGAGGATATCGGTTTTGTATTACTTGAAGTATCAGAAGGTGTTCTGCTTTGTCTTGATGTGACATGGATTTCTTCATTAAATTCAATGAGGAATTATTTTTGCAATGATCGGAAAAGGGACACTGACGTCAGACTACTGGCTCTGTGGCATTGGACTTAAGGGGACTTAGAAGTACCAATCAAACGTGCATTGTTTATGTACAAAAATAGCCTGATTTCCCACAGCCTGATTTGGCTGTCTTTGATAATGATTGATTCTGGGTAGCGATTTCCTATGCATTTGTGTCAGCTTTCCTATTCCTAATAGAGTTGCCTGTTCCTTTCTTAGTTTGATTGAGTCATCAGAGTCTGCTTTGACCACCCCTTTGAACACCAGGCCAATTTGGAGTTTTGTGTCCAAGACCCCATCCAGGTTTCATGAAATGAAAGTCACAATCTTCAGCCTGAAATCTGAAAAGACCCTTTTCAAACAAGAAATTGTTTGAACTAGATTAGTGCATCCCCCTCCCTAAACAACCTGTTGAACACCGGACCCAAGTTCTGTATGTTAATTTGTGAGATCCCTTTCAGATAGCTTGACATTTTCAATTACCATTTTCAATTACACCATCACTATATTTTACATTTCAAGTTTGGAAATTTTAAAGGGTGGTAGTGTGACTGTTGTTGCCCTTTAGTTTATGAGTGACATGTAATTATGTTATTTTAGCTTAACCAAACCATACAGCACATGATGAATACCAGATCCATATGCTAATCCATTGAGCAAATACTCTAATATGCGTCATTCAAAACGATGTCTGTTTAAAGTATTTTGAAAAATGTTTCTGTGGTAAGTGAGGTGATTGGAAGTTTTTGGTTTTGCTCCCTAAATATCTTAGTATATGCATCTCTGCTTGGCACTCAGCATTTTGGCAATGGATTAGGGTAAAAATCTTGTTCAGGGGTATACTTGTACTGCAAGCTGCCTTGTGTGACATAAACAGGAGATTCACTTGCTCCGAAGTATGCAGAACCGGCCAATATGTTACCACAAGTTGATGTGACCTGTGAAGAAACTGTGATTCACCCAGCTTTAGCAGAGTGGAAAATAACTACTAGGTTAGCAAGTACATTTTTGGAGTTATCAAATAAATCATTTATATTTCTGAGATTCATTCACTGATGTCAGGTGATGTTTGCAAAATATCTCTGAATTGGATTAACTACAGAACCTTGACTAAGAATAACAGCGCTCAGTTTTTGTACTTTCATTTGAAGAACAGTCATTCCAACCTGGTCTCACTGGAATAAGTAAACTAATATACGTAAATCTATGGCACCCCATAGTTTTTCATTTGATATGTTTGACATTACCTTAGGTTAGATTACAAAAATGTATATTAGTGCTACCAAAATGTATAATATTTTACAAATGGGCTAAAACATAATATCTTATGAATGCAAGGCAATGGTATGATATGTTACGAACACTACTAAAACATACCATATGTTACAAATTTACACAAAATACCCAATTCATGTCTTGAACAGGCAACATTCAGCTAAATGCAGTTTCTTGATAAAATATAAATATTTGACTAATTACCATGCAATAATTTAAGTTAATATGAAAACAATAGTAACTACAAGATTAATTCATTTATTAGGAATTGGAAGGAATATTTAAAGTATTTACAGGTAGATGTAGTTACAGTTCATTTGTACAGTAACTTAATTGTTTCATTCCTCACACTAAAATGTGTGGATTATATAGAATGCCTAAAACCTCATTTACAATACACATGTAATATTTGGGAATAGGGGACTGTTTTTGTTGCTTCCGAGTCACTGAGCTCATATTTAATTGTCTTAGATTTTCTCGCGAGGAAATGTTCTGGGGTTGTTACCTTCAGTCAATCAGGCTATGAGAGATTGGAGCCACACTGTTTTTTGGCCTCTCTAACTATCATCGATTGGTCCCATGGATTTTCCCATGGATTTTCTGGATTATTACTTTGACTTTACTTCATCTAACGTACATCATAACGTACGTATTCAGCTGTCAAGGATTTTCGTATAATAATTTACGTATTCCAATGAGAAAAGGTTGTCCACACAGTTCCAACAGGCTATAGATGGGTACATACCATACCACATGACACTACTGTTTAAACTGCAGGTTTGTAATTTTGTTTTAGTTTATTTCTTGATCATTTCTAAATCTTATTAAAGGACAATTTAGTTGGCAAACCAAATCTCTAAATTAGTAAAATTGCACATCAGGCCAGTTAAAATAAATACAGGACAAAATGTGTTAATTGCATTTCATTTCCATGGCAGATTACAGTAGATTTGAAACTGTCTGATCAAAAAGGAATGCCAAACACTGTTTAACAGTTAAGTAGAAATGAAGGTTTTTTGGTTGTGCACATTTTGTGGTATGAAAAATTATGCAAGTGATCGCCATGGTAACATGATGCTGGTCTCTTTCTCCACAGCTCTCAATCTCTGCTGTCTTTCAGGGCACGTCATAAGTCTGTGGAAATGATGAGAACTTTGTATTGCCCTTTTAAGAATCAGTAGAGGCAAATCCAGAACAAATTTCAGTGGAACAATGAAATGCTTTAAACACCAAAAAGAAGAACAAATCACTCCTGTTTTATATGCACTACACTGGCTGCCTGTGAAATATCGTCTGGTTTTTAATGTTTCTCTTTACCTTTAATGCACTATATGGCTTTGCCCCTTTTACCTGACATTCATAATTCTTCTGTACAACCCAGGGAGGGCACTTTGCTCCTAGGGAGACTGTCAGCATTCTGTACTTAAAACAAAGCGGGGGATGGAGCATTCTCGAATAAAGCCTCTCAGTTGAGAAACAGCTTGCCCTCTGAGGAAAGAGGGATAGACACCATTGAGGTTTACAGTTTTTTATAGTTTTTGCTTAAATCCAGAAGGAAGACGTAAATGCAATTCACCTATTTTCACACAATTCTCTGTTCCATGCATACCTTTTGCAGAACTCTACACACCAACGTGTTACAAATAAAACACTGACATTCAATAACCAAACTCAACACACTGCAATTCTAACACATCTCAACAGTTTTCGAGGTGTAAACACTTACAAGGAATCTGGATGTTGGTGGAAACAAAAAGGGCCACAGGTAAGCTCACCTGTGTTTTGGAACAATGGATGACACCATCAAAGAGAGAGGAAAAGGGAAAGTAAGATTGACAGGAGGTGAAAAAAGGAAAGACAGATTAACAATGATCTCTGACTAGATTTGTGATGGAGTACTTCACCTTGTTCTTTTAAATGGTGTGACAATAAAGAGTACAGCTTAACCTCTGCCATTTCACTTTTGCATTACTTTTGTCTGGACTAAAATGGACAATTAGGTTAGGTAACTGTGCTGACCACCATGTTGTAGTCTGTAGTCTGTACTCTGAATCTGTATGCATTACCACACACAGGACATTTCAATGAAATTACATGAATTACATATTTTACAAAATGTTCAAGTTCAATTAAATACACAATCAGAATATGGAACATGAGAAAAAAAAATACAAATGTTGAATTGAAATGTATGTGAAATCAGGTGATTATAGGTTGGGGTGAATGGCTTTGCTTTTACATATATTGTCATTCAACTATTTTTCTGTGTTAGTGA
Source organism: Esox niger (assembly GCA_016801105.1). Lineage (NCBI taxonomy): Eukaryota > Metazoa > Chordata > Actinopteri > Esociformes > Esocidae > Esox > Esox niger. Next base: position 711 of record JACXGJ010012089.1, on the reverse strand, counting down.
TCGTGAAAAAAAAATCTATATATCCTCCTTATTTTGAATGGCCTTTTGATTGGTGATTAGAATACACATATTCTGTGCTGTTATGTTCTTTTTGTGCCTACATTTGAAGCTCTTATTCCAAACCAGAGATCATGATGGTCCTCTTTTATATCTGGATCTCACACTTTCAGGCTAACAGCTAAGGCCTTCATTACAAATGTATTATATTTGGGGACTTTCATTTCACTTCCCTACTTCATCTGTCATTGGTTCTTCATTGTCTAGAGAGCTCCTAGACACCAGGTGAATGAAATCTCATTTTGGTTCTAGGCTTTAAGTTATTTTTATTGTGTCTATGTGACCCAGGGGTATGTTAGCACACTGTAAGCTAAACAATATAGTTTTGCCAAAGAATCACATTGTAGTATTCTCTGCCATATACCCTCAATGGATTCCACAGGGATCTGTTCTTAGGCCAGTTTGGTTTTCTCTTGTACATAACGTACATATAGCCACTTAGTATACGAATCCATAGATACAGTGGTCTGCAAAAGTTTGGGCAACCTTGTTAATTTCCATGATTTTCCTTCATAAATCGTTGGTTCTTAGGATAAAAAAAATCAGTTAAATATATCATATAGGAGACAAACACAGTGATATTTGAGAAGTGAAACGAAGTTTATACCATTTACAGGAAGTGTGCAATAATTGTTCGAACAAAATTAGGCATGT
>JACXGJ010012088.1:0-18573 GCA_016801105.1 Esox niger | reverse complement strand
GTGTGTGTGTGTGTGTGTGTGTGTGTGTGTGTGTGTGTGTGTGTGTGTGTGTGTGTGTGTGTGTGGGTGCTCTTACACCCGTAGTCAGTTCCTACCTCGCACATACAGGTTGGCTGGGGAAGAGTAGCGGACACCCTGAGAATTAGTCGCCACACACTCATACTTCCCTTGGTCCGTCTCTTCACTGTTTTCTATCTGCAGGGCACCTGAGAGACAGACAGACAGACGGGGAAAGATTGAGACAGAAAAAGAAAGACAGGGTGACAGAAACAGCGAAACATGAAAAGAGACAGAGGGATAGACAGAGTGAGAGAGAGATACAGAGAGGGAAGGAGCGATAAACAGAGAGAGGGACAGACAAAAAGGGAATAAAAAAGGTAGGTGTGGAGAGAGGGGGACAAGAGAAAGAAAAGACACATTACAATGGGTTAATTAATAATACATCCATGAATCTAATCTATTTTTACTCCCCCCCAGGATCACCTAGCACTGATTAAAACTACCATTAAAAAGACACAAGGAGACATTTCCCATTACTAGTTCAGTTTGGACATGAAAAATCAATGTTCCCCGCAGCCAACTAAATGAGAGTAGCTAGGTGCACACTGTTGGAATTTAAACGAAGCAGTCAACATGGCAACTCTTTGAATCCTCATTCTGACTTTTCTCTTCCTTGGATTCTCTGAAAACTTTGACACTACTGTCCCATTATCATTACTGTGTTCTAGAGCACCATCATCAACCTGGTCCTGGAGGCAGAAATGAAGGGATTGGTAAACCCGGTTGATGCAGGGGTTAAAGTTAAGCACCTACCCTGCATGAAGCCCGTTTGAATTGTAACCTGCACCCTGCACACTTATATATGTGTGTGTGTATGTATGTATTTAAGTACATACACACACAAACATATATATACACACACACACATACATACATACATACATACATACATACATACACACTATCAAAAACAGTTAGTTGAAAATCAAGACAAAGGGACCACAAAATCAGGGGATTATTTCCATCTATTGCACAGCGGGTAAATGAAACATGACAATGAGAAAAACAACTCTTTCAGAATCACACACACACACACACACACACACACACACACACACACACACACACACACACAATGAAGAATCATGTTATATATAAACATGGAATTGCCACTTTTTGGTTCCTCCATGTGTCACAGAGACATAAAGGCAGATACGCTGTTCAACTGCCCAACACAATGCTTCAAATATAAATGTAAGGGATCATGTTGCAATTTACATTGCTAACCAATGACCGGTCCCTGTTCTAAGATCCCTGACTGGCTAATATGGGAACTTGCTTTGTTTGCAATTCTGTGTTGCCAGGGAGGTGAGATCGATCAAGATGCTGTATTTAATGAGATAGACGTGCCCAACCAACAGTTTTCCACGTGATCACAGTGGGCTAAATGCGTGTTTGTCGGGGGGGGAGATGTGAGGAGCAGGGAGAGAGAGAGAGAGCAGCTTCTACTCCTGGTCAACAACGAATCTAGAGAAGCTGAAGTTACAGCTCTGAGAGCTAACGGGAGTTGTCTTGTTAGGCTGTGTGTGTGTGTGTGTGTGTATTGAGTGGATCCCTCTCCGCTCTGCGAGCTACAGCTGACATCTCTGTGCTTCTCTACTGCAGACACATGAAAGCCAAGCGATGCAGAACCCTCAACCCCGCCTCGCCTTTTTCTTCCCCATCCCTGTGGAACATAGTAGAAAACAGGAATAACTTATCTGTGCAACAAGCTAGCATTACCTTAGATACTGATGTTACCCTACAGCAGCAAGCCTCACACACTCTGAGACACCACTTTCTGTAGCACACACGCATAGAAAGACATGAACACATACAGGCAGATAACAACAGAGATGGGAGCGCCTGACAATAGCAGAGTGGATGTTTAGAAGGAAAATCAGCGGCTCAGATGGTATTGAAATGATTCCCACCCCTGAATGAGATTATTGGACAAATGTACAGTTAGGTCCAGAAGAATGTGGACGCTGACAAGTTTTATATTGGCTGTTTACCAAAATATATTCAAGTTACAGTTAAATAATGAATATGGGCTTACAGTGCAGCCTCTCAGCATTAATTTGAGGGAATTCATATCCAAATTGGAGGAAGGGATTAGAAATTAGGAATTACAGCTCTTTAATATGTAGCCCCCTCTTTTTCAAGGGATTCCTTTGTTACTCCATCAATGAAGCAGGTAAATGGTCTGGAGTTGACTAAAGGTGTGGCATTCTTATTTGGAAACGGTTGCTATGAACCCACAACATGTGGTAAAAAGAGCTCTCAATGCAAACAAGCTATCCATAGGCAGCAAACAAAAAATCCATCAGAGAGATAGCAGGAAAATTAGGAGCGGCCAAATCAACAGTTTGGTAAAGAAAAACCTCTTCACAACATCCAGCCAAGTGAAGAACACTCTCCAGGAGTTATACATATCATTATCCAAGTCTACCATAAAGAGAATACTTTACAAGAGCAAATACAGAGGGTTCCCCACAATTTGCAAACCATTCATAAGCCTCAAGAATAGAAACGCCAGACTTTGCCAAAAAACATCTAAAAATGCCAGCCCAGTTCTGGAACAACATTCTTTGCACAGATGAATCTTAGATAAAACAAATGGGACAAAAAAATATGGACAAGTCTTATCATATCATCTGTAAAACATGGTTGAAGCAATGTGATGACATGGCCATGCATGGCTTCCAATGGCACTGGGTCCCTAGTGTTTTTTGATGATGTGACTGAAGACAGAAGACATAAATTCTGAAATGTATAGGGATATATTGTCTGCTCAGTTTCAGCCAAATTCAGTGAGGTTGATTGGACGGAGCTTCACTTTACAGATTTACAATGACCCAAACATACTGCGAAAACAAACCAAGAGTTTATTAAGGCAAAATGGAATATTCTGCAATGGCCGAGTCAAACCCCACCTCTCAACCCGATCAAGCAGCATTTCACTTACTGAAGACAAAACTTAAGGCAGAAATACCCATGAGACCCATGAACAAACAACAATTGAAGACAGCTTCAGTAAAGGCCTGGCAAAGCATCACAAAGGAGGAAACCCAGCGTTTGGTGAGGTCCAATGCGTTCCACACTTCAAGCAGTCACTGCCTGCCAAGGATTCTCGACAAAGTATTAAAAATGAACATTGTATTTATGATTGGGTTAATTTGTCCAAAAAGGGGACTGCGTGTGAAAATGGTTGCAATTCCTAAATGTTTCATACAACATTTTCAACCCCTTGAATTAAAGCTGAAAGTCTGCACTTCAGTTGAATCTCAGCTGTTTCATTTCAAATCCATTGTGGTGGCATACAGAGACTAAATTATGAAAATTGTGTCAGTATCCAAATATATTTGGACCTAATTGTACATGTACAAAGCGAGGGTTCACTAAGACAAGCCGATTTGAAAAAAGGCTGACCAAGTGGGAGATGGTTTCCAGCTTGTGTGGGGCTCAGTTGATCATGTGACCAGTAGCTGGGGGAGGGCTGTACTTGGCCATCAACCCAAAAGAGAGAAAATCCTAACTTAAAGGCATAGGTCACCCACAACCCAAGTTTGTCAGACAATTTCACATGTCCGACGTGGTCTAATGTCAAATTGAGTCCATATTGCACACCATCTGTGGGTCGGATCTGTCTTTATACATTAGGGGAAATTCTGCCGGCCTTGTTGACAGATGGCTGAGGAAAATGGACGCCACTTCTGAGGTATGAAAATGCCGGACAAACTTTTACTCAAGGTTCCATATGCCTAATTGTACTCCCTCAGGAAATGATGTGCACTAGTGTGTGTACGTGTGTGTGTGTGTGCGCGCGCGCGCGCGTGTATGTGTCTGTGTGTGTGCAGACACGCTGGTGAGAGGAGAGGGATCAGGGAAAGATGAGGAGAAGGACACAGATGTCCACTCTCTTTAATGCAGTGGTTCTCAGAGTTGTTTCTATTGACACACTGAAGTCAGTTCCTGTGACCCAGAAGGCGCTGGCTGTTAGATACCACTGGTTCCTGAACCACCATTTAGGACATAGTGCTTCAATGTATCATTGACTGGAGCCTGTAGTCAAAAGCACACTGTTTTAATATTGTAATGACTGTAGCCGGATGGGTACTGTTTTAATGTTGTAATGACTGTAGCCTGATGGGTACTGTTTTAATGTTGTAGTGACTGTAGCCAGATGGGTACTGTATTAATGTTGTAATGACTGTAGTCTGATGGGAACTGTATTAATGTTGTAATGACTGTAGCCTGATGGGTACTGTTTTAATATTGTAGTGACTGTAGCGAGATGGGTACTGTTTTAATGGTGTAGTGACTGTAGCCTGATGGGTACTGTATTAATGTTGTAATGACTGTAGCCTGATGGGTACTGTTTTAATGTTGTAGTGACTGTAGCCAGATGGGTACTGTTTTAATGTTGTAATGACTGTAGTCTGATGGGAACTGTATTAATGTTGTAATGACTGTAGCCTGATGGATACTGTTTTAATATTGTAGTGACTGTAGCGAGATGGGTACTGTTTTAATGGTGTAGTGACTGTAGCCTGATGGGTACTGTTTAAATGTTGTAATGACTGTAGCCAGATGGGTACTGTTTTAATGTTGTAGTGACTGTAGCCAGATGGGTACTGTTTTAATGTTGTAATGACTGTAGTCTGATGGGAACTGTATTAATGTTGTAATGACTGTAGCCTGATGGGTACTGTTTTAATGGTGTAGTGACTGTAGCCGGATGGGTACTCTATTAATGTTGTAGCGACTGTAGTGACTGTGTATTAATGCTCAGCGGGTTTGGCGTCCTCCTGATGGTTTACTCTTGTTTATTTTGGTCCAGTTTTTGTGTAGTTGCCAGTCCAATATTGGTGTAGAAAACCCAAATATATAGAGGTTTTATTTTTGATTACACAATCTGATATGGACCTGAAAATCTAGCTGTTGGTCATATTTCTGATCGAGATGTAATCTATTTGTGGGGGCCTTGCATTTTGAAAGTGAAACTAGAATTTCACTACTGAGGCTAACTCATATTGTGGGTAGCTTCAAATAGTTGCTACCATATTTGCTGTCTGGACCCATTAACCAAGGATAGGCATGTATGTTTTGTTTTCTGGGTTATACTAGTATTACGAGCATGGTAGGAAAAAAAAGTGGGAATTACAAACCACACATTGTTTTACATTAACTAGATTGCCAAGCTAGTTAGTCAAGTAGTTACCTGCTAAGGCCATATGGAGTTGTAAATAAATTATTTTTGCCATTCCCCTTGTAGACACTAGAGGGCTGGACTCACACATATCTCCTTTAATGTAAATTGAGGGATACAACAAAAATGTTGTATTGAATGCAGCCTGATGGATACTGATTTCATATTATTGTGACTGTACTATTAGAGATCCTGCTTAAAGGTTGTAGTCACTGTAGTATTTGAAATCCTGCTGAAATGTAGTAGTGACTGTAGTTGTAGAGATCCTAAATGTAGCAGTGACTGTAGTTTTAGAGATTGTGCTTAAATGTAGTAGTGACTGTAGTAGTAGAGATCCTAAATGTAGCAGTGACTGTAGTTTTAGAGATTGTGCTTAAATGGTGTAGTGACTGTAGTATAAGAGATCCTGCTTAAACATTGTAGTGACTGTTGTATTAGAGATCCTGCTTAAATGTTGTAGTGACCGTAGAATTAGAGATCCTAAATGTAGAAGTGACTGTAGTATTAGAGATCCTGCTTAAACATTGTAGTGACTGTAGTAGTAGAAATCCTGCTTAAATGTAGTAGTGAATGTAGTATTACAAATCCTGCTTAAATGCAGTAGTGGCTGTAGTAGTAGAGATCCAGATTAAATAAAGTAGTGACTGTATTAGTGACTGTAGTAGTGGAGATCCATCTTAAATGTAGTAGTGACTGTAGTAGTAGTGATCCAGCTTAAATGTAGTACTGACTGTAGTAGTAGAGATCCATCTTAAATGTAGTACTGACTATAGTAGTAGAGATCCAGCTTAAATGTAGTAGTGACTGTAGTAGTAGAGATCCATCTTAAATTTAGTAGTAGAGATCCTGCTTAATGTAGGAAGTGTAGTCTTAAAGACATACAACAACGGGTTCTGTGCACAATATGTTCTGTGCACATCGGGTTCTGTGCACAACGTGTTCTGTGCACAACGGGTTCTGTGCACAAGGGGTTTTGTGCCATGGTTTGAGTAATACTCACCAACAGCTGTCGAAGAATATATAGAGAAACACAAAAAAAGAAAACAAAACAGTAGTTTTGTTTAGAGTTGCAAGCAGATGAATGTGTTATCATCACCATGACCTCCATGTGTGTTTTAGTTCCTTGCATTGCACTCTGGTGTACTACACTACACACATTTGGGTTTGTTTCAGTATTGTTCTCTTTGCCTACATTACCAATCGGGAATACTTTATTGTTTCTAAATTTTGTTAGATTAGGATTTGGATTAGGTTTTAGTAGGCATGTCACAAACTCTGTATATGGACAGTGGTGGTACATTTTATATATAATATCAATATATATAATATATATACCGGCATTTTGGATCATGATTTCACATGAGGTCACAGTTAATAATGTTCCCTTTAGTTTTAGGGTATTTCACGTATCCTATTTACCTAAGAGATTAACATAGAAAACCACTCTAAAGATCTTTGTGGCCAAGCATTTGGTTTCATATTCCTGAGTGCGCAGAAACATCTAATGCACTCACATACAAAGAAAAAATATATATTAATATTTTCTTATTTGGCTAAACATCACCCACAACAAACTGCAAATGCATCCAACAAGTTAGTAGTATATATCTAGTGTAAGTGCTTTCATTTCTAAATGGTAAATCAGTACATAAGTAGAAACAAAATACCTTTAAACACAACAGCAAATTCTGTATCAATACATAATAACAAACAGCTGATCTTGAATCCAAAATGCTCAGGTATTGAGCCAATTGTGCTACTTTAGAATCAAGGTCAAAATACATAAAATGTGTATAAATGGCTAGTTTTCTACAGACCTGAAGTTATTCACATGATAGATGAGCAAAATATTACAGGAAACAAGGCTACACAAAAACACAAAATGGAAAGACAGAGTATGACAACGAATCACAACATACAATTTTGAGCTTGACATAGAAATGTCAGGACAGGGGAACTCAATGAGAACAGAAAACTCCAGTGGCTTTCTTTTCGTGTCACCCTCAACATGGCCTCTATGTGATAGATGCTGAATCAGACGTGTCTCAACATGCCTGGGCCCATATCCACTAGTGATGGAAGCTTCAAACATTTTATTGACTTTGATCTATTTGTGTCATTCAGTGATAATGGATCTTTACAGCCATTTTGTTCATGTGTATCAGTAACGCTCAGACACGAGGTGTCTGGGTTCTATAACGCTGTGCCTATCATAGCATTCAATAATCAATTAATGGGATTAATTACCGCATCCTGCATCCAATATTAGTCCTGTCTATGTCTTCTGAACTGCTCCCTAAAGATTGATCTACTTCTCTCTGTGCCTGTCAGAAAAGTTGTTGGTCAATATACCTAGCTGAGCTGAAGGACAGCAAATAAATCCTGCTAGAGATACTAACTCAACAATAACAATAATGAATGAGTCACACAAACATTTGCAAGTCTTTTCAACTTAAGCAAAAGGTTGGTAAATGTTGATATTCTATAAAGCTTGTTGTACCATCTCAAACAATAATCAGTGAACTGCATTCCTTAGGCTTATTGCAACCTACATCCAATTATCAGTTATAAACATCAAACAATGTCTTATAATGCTGCCTTGTTTGATCCATTTTCTACGGAAACATAAAAAAACTGTCATTACATGAGTCAGAACACTGAGCTGGAGAACTACCTATGAATTCTGCCAGTGATCCTGTTGCTGCCAGCTGTTTGAATGAAAAACAAAATTCACAAAAATGTGAAGAGTAAAGAGCTGTTCAAAGAGAATGAATCGTTTGCAAACTTAAATGCAGATTATCTATGTCCACAAAACTTCTTAAAAAAGCTGCTAGGAATCCCGTTAAAACCAAAGACAACAGAGACTCCCAGCTCAGAGTCGGTTTCCTCTGTGCAGTGGAAAACACAGAAGGAGCCAGCGAAAGCAGAACGCTTCACTGTTACACTTACTGTGAATCACTTGTGTCTTGGCTTGTTTTCCGCAAGGATACGGTGAAGGTTTTGTGTACCAAGCTTAGCCGACTGTTGGCGACAGCAACACAGGCACGGAGGTCGATAGTGCTGATCGTACGCCCTTAGCTGTCAGTTATAGAGGAGCAAGTCGATTTTTTTTCCTCAGAAAAGGGCATTGCATCTACATACGATGGAGGAAGACAGGCCCCTAGACGAGTCTTGCCACTGGGACTTTCTTTCGGTACACCAGAAACATTTGTCAGCCGAGTCAGGTGGTGATGGCTTTTCTAAACACCATTAGTTCTGACTGGTTGGAATCACTGTTGATGAAGCACTCAGTGTGGTGCTCAAAACGGGGAGTGTAAAATCCTAATTAATGTTAGCTAGCTTCTGTTTTGTGTATAGATGGGTTTTGGGCATTTCTGGAAGCGCAAACATAGCAGACCTATAATGTAAACAAACGTTAAGTCGCTTACCAATATAATCGAGCCTATTTCAATTCTGGAAATGTCATTAGATTAAAGGCAATAGCCTGATGATGTTGCCGGTGGGAAAGAATTTCCAAGCACACAAAAATACAGTCAGTGCCCCACAATGCAGGTGGAAGAACGGATTGGTTCTGAAGTGTACTGTATGCATCTCTCTCACTCTCTTTTTGTGTCTGACTAACTCTATCCTCTATCAAGAAATCCTAGACTTGACCCCAGTCAACAGGCTCATCACACTCATTCAACAACTCTAAATTGCTTTGGCACAATAGGATCAAGTTACTTGCTGATAATACTGAATACCATTTGCACTGTCTAGAATGATCATGCAATCAAAGTTGCATTTCATTCATTTTATCAACATGATACTCTAATGAGATACTGCGCTAAGAACTTAGAATGACAGAATGTAGGTTAAATAAATATTTGATAGAAACATTTTACTGTTTGAAATGAATTAGCATAGCAGTTTAATGTATACCAATAACTCTAACTCTAAAGCATTTGTCTAGGCTGCAGGACCCACTGTCTTTTGCTTAACTTGTTAGGACACCGCATGGTCCTAAATACTGGCAAACTTGAGATACATTTTAGGACTAAATATGCTTTATGAATAACGTTTAATTCAACCCATGAGAACACGAGTAAAATGGCTGCATTCTCAACACTTCCAGCCATTTTCTACTCTGAGACACTTTAAAGGATTTTCCCAAAATAAAACAATAAATTACACTGAACTGCAAGTGGTGTGCAATGAAGGAACATTGGTTTAGATCTTGCCTGCTCTGTCGGTTATACAGCTACTATAAAGCAATGATAGTAATGTAAGAAGATATGCAAAATAGTGCTTCTCCAATTGAAAATCTCAATCACACTTGTTGGCAATGTCATGGTGATGTAAGCTAGACTCATATCATGTGCAGAAAGACATGATATGAGCACCAAATTGTACATGTCGGACATTAAATTATTTGATACAAAGTTCTGATAAAATGTTGAAGTGGTCACCCTGTGGTTATACTATTAACAATTACTCTACCTTCTTTCAGCTACAACTCAAACCATTTTTTTCCATTTAGATTTCAAGAAAAAATAAATAACACACAATCTCTCCCACTACATTGTGGATGGCCAAACGATGTAGTGTCTATGTATCAAAACAATATGGATAAACTTAAAGTCTGTGATGATGGACCACGGAACACGTCAGCCATGTATAATATTCCTCTCTCCATTTTCCCATCTCACCTGAACGGAGCTGTTTGATGCGTCCCTGGCTGGTCCTGGGTTCTACCGGGAGGAAGTCTTTGAACCAGGAGATCTCCGGGTCTGGGATGCCACTGGCGGCACACAGCATGGTGGCCGTCCTGGTCCTCTCCACCACCTTCAGCTGTGGACCCATGTCGATGCTGGGGAAACCCAACGGCAACAAGTCCTCTGGAACGTGTAGAGGATGGGTCAGGGGTGAGAGGGAGATTCAGAGGTGTTTACTAATGCAAAGTTTAAAGACCTTTTCCTTTTTTCAGGTAGACAGTTCCACAGAGAATGTTAATTGGAATGAATTAAATGCTTATTCGATACCAACTAGATAGATTGAACAAAACCAAAGGTTATCATCCCTTGGTATGATAATCTAGACCACACAAGGCGGTAAGTCCTCCACACATAAGTGCTGAGTACTACAACTCCAGTACCTTCAAAGCATGTTTTGCTGTCTAATATTACCCAGTACACCCATAAAGGACGGCTGAACTCATCATCATGCTTCAAAATACAATTCCTCTTGATTCACTATTTATCTGCGTTGGCTGGCTGGTGGCCCCTAGATTAGGTCAACTTTGTTAGCAAACAAACCAGTAATCCAGTAAGCCCTCAGTCAGTAAGCCGGGCACCTGTCCAGTGCGCTTGTATTCCCACACAGAACCATTGCTGCTGGGCTCCATCCTGACCTGCCTCTGACAAACATCCGGGACTGACAGTATGTTGGTGAGGCCAGGCTCGTTGTTCCCTCAGGGATCGGACACACCTGTACAACCTACAGTAACATGCACACTCACTGTAATGACTGCTGTGACAATGCATGACTGGAAATCTACCGGCCTATGGCTTCCGTCCTCCGAAGCCTGACTGGGAGCCCACCTTCAGGGGTTGGCAGCGCCAGGTCCATGATGAAAACAGGCAGGGGGATCAGCGTTGTCAGTGGGAAAGGTGTACAGTGCTTCTAGCTCTAATAACTATTCACGGAGTTGCTCCTCGGATACAGCAAAGTCAATTAGGCAGTCAGATCGCAGGGAGGGGCAGGGGTAATAAGGACTTGTTAGCGGGCTAATTGTTAAAGTGTACAAACGATTAGGGGGATGTCTGTGACTGTGTCCAAGTGAGTTGGGGCTTTGTGTTATTGCCGATGCCTGTGTTTATGCTAATTCTATCAAGGGACAGGAGAAATACGCCACCAGACTAATACAGTGGAGGAAATCCTTTGCACACACAGACGCACACGCACCACTTTCTCCGGTGAATGGGCTCAAGCTTCTCTGACTGCGGTCCAGATGGCCAGCAACATAATCATCCTTCCATCAGGGCCCCTGTTCCTTTCCTACCCCTCCTCCCTTCTCTCCCCTTCTCATCCACCTGACACCTTTCCCCTCTTTCACACACACACACACACACACACACACACACAACCCCCCCCCAGACCCTCCCCACCCCACGCCCCCGGCATCCACTCACACAAACGAACCTACAAAAATGTACTCACGTGTTTTCTATCCTTGTGGGGAACACAAAAAAGTATTCCTTATTTTCCCTCTCCTCTAACCATAACCCCTAATACTTAACCTTAAACTAAGCCCAATTCTAACACTAATCCCAACTATGGCTTTAACCTTAAACCTAGCCTCTAAGCTGGATAGCCTTTTTCTCTGTGGGGACTGGCTTAAATGCCTTGTGGGGACATCTGGTTCCTACATGTTTAGTCAATCCAAACCCAGACAAACTTTACTTTCTCCAATGACAGTCAAGTACATGTAAAATACACCTAAACCCAATAAACTGAGTTGTATTACTCAAATGTTCTATGAATTTCATCTAAAATGCATGATTACCACATCTCATCCAGCCGTCCAGAGGACAACCATCAGTGGGAGGACAGAGAACGAGCCACAACAGCTCCGGTATTCTCTGATCAATGCTAATGACCTGGCAGAATGAACGCCAGCCATACCTCAATCTCCAGGGGGGAGAAGGAGAGAGGAGGGAGAGCAATCAATGGGCAGGTCAGGAGGCGCAGCCCCCTGAGGAGAAATACATGCAGGATAATACATCTGCTCCCCTCTGTCATCCTCCCAGGAGAGACAGAAGGAAAATGGAAGAGGGAGGACAGAGGAGAGCGAGAATGAAAATCAGAGGGGGAGAGGGAAAAAAGAGACTAAAGAATAGAGACAGAAGGAAAACGAGAGTGGGAGTCGAGAGCGAAAAGACAGGGAAAATGAGATAGAGAAGAGATTGAAGTAAAATTAGCATGGGGAGGAGAGGGGGAGAATGAGAGAAGAGAAAGACAGGATAGAGGTAGAGAATGAAAGAGAGAGCAGAAAGACTGCCAGAGAGAGACTACAAAGGGAGACTAAGATGTTCTCAACTGGTAAAAAACCTATTGGACACACTAGAATGGTTGATGTTGAAAAATAAGCTCAACCTGACACCTAGATGAGTCAATGAAATAACTAAGAAAGCACAGAGGAAATTATATACCATTAAAAGACTGGCATTGAGGGTTTCATTGAACCCAAATGTACTTCATGGCAGTGAGACGTGGAATCCACTTGATTAACCAGATTTCTGGAAGATTCTCCCACATGACCAGACCAAAAAGACTATGCATGTTTGGCAAAAGTACACCATTATAAAATATCTGGTTACTGATGAAAACCTTCATAAAGTACAGGCACGGTGTGCTGAGAAGGATAGGCACATGAAAACCTGGCTCCCTGAAGAGGAAAGACTGCACAATCACTGCACCACAGCACAACCCGACACAGAGCTACCTTTCTCCAATACATGTAAAATATAAGAAATATATTGAAATGGGAGAATGCAATATCCACCAATTTGATTTCATTATTAAATGTTTCAAAAACATGTGATGAAAACAGGCCACCTATCCTTTTGGAGAAGGACACAGATAGCTTTGGTTTGGCAGCATACTATGTTGCTGTCTGCCACCGAATAAAGGTCAGTGTTTGACGGACCAACAACCCTATCCAATGCAGTTATTATTTTTATGATTATAGAATGTTTCAGATGTCGGGTTTTTTATCAATTGTTCAACTAATTGTCTGGTTAACATTACTTGTTGGTATCATCAGTACTTAATGACGTTATATTATGAATTAATAATTACGCTTTGGCATTTTGTGCATTGTTTCGTCATGCCAGTAACGCAATCTGAATGGACAAATTGACAATGACAGAAAGAGAACGAGATACAGAATGAGAGGGAGCGAGAGAGAATGGAAGAGAAATAGAGGGAAAGGGGGAGAGGGTGGAGAAAGAGAGATATTACAGAAAGAAACAGGCAAAGAAATCTGGAGTGGGGTAAAGATAGATAGAAAGATAAAGAGAAACATGAGGAAAAACCGGGAGAGAGGTACAGACAAATAAAGAGTGAGTGAGAGAGACAGAGAGAGTGAGACAGGGAGAGAGAGACAGAGAGAGAGGGTGAAGCTCACAGGGGCTTTTCAGCACCTCAGGGTCTATTCTGCTGGCTGCTGCACGGTGTAACTGGTGTTAATGAGACCAGGCTACTGCAGTAAAACACAGAAAGCTTTTATGTATCCCTGTCTTCTGGCTATCATAAGAGGTATATGAGCCCTGTCCATGCGAGAGTGCTGGTGTACTGTATATATCTGTATATATGTGCAAATGAGACCACTGCAGCAGAGCTGATTGCATATTCCTGTATCAGATGTTTATCGTTACTGCAATATGAGCGATGAGTACAAGCTATAATGCGTGTGGGAGTGAACCTGTAGGACGCCAGTGGCCAGTGAGCTTACTATCCAGTGTTGATTCAGTGGCTGAATGAACTTGTGTGACTGTTAAAGGAAAACACAAACTGGTGTAACAAAACACACTTTGTTGGTGTTAATAACCAGTGGTAATTGTGAGTGTGTTATTTCAACACACACCAGGGATTAGGCATATATTAACATTTACCAGAATGTTTTAGCATTTTGAATTTCAGAATTGTTTGTTCACTTATCTTTTGTACTCCGTGCATATTAATCAATTACTTTAAGAGATATTATAAAAAGTTATAATATAGTATTTAATAATATATAAATTAATCATCTTTACTTCCAATCTGTGTAATGCAAGTTCTGGTGCTATCAGAAGAATAACCTCTGTGTGAATGTAACAATCTGCTGATGATGTATCTGACTGTTTTGATTCTATTGCATTATTTCTATTTTCACTGTAAAGCACATTGAATTGCTCCTATGTATGAATTGTGCTATATAAGTAAACTTGCTTGCTTGCTTGCTATGTGTGGATTTATGGCACCCATTATAAAGATGCTTGTTGGAGACAGTTTAGCTATTCTTGGTCAGGAAGTATATCACCATTGCGGTCATTCTAAATACAGGTTGTGGGTGATAGAAATAGTAAAATTGTTGGATGTCCTCCAATTGGTGGTGTGGTCCACGTGCCTCACCCAGGTCACCATGTCAACGATGAAATGGTATTAACAAAAAATCATAAAATGTATGATAATTCTTTTTCTATATGCATCGGCACAAGTTAATCCATCAGTCACTTGGCTAAAGCATTACAGCGGTTATTGAGAGCCAAAACCATGTCTGTGACTAACAAACACACACAAACAGTAGGTTGGTGCAACAACATTTTGTGGTTCTTATATCAACACTTCAAAAGTAATAAAATTGAACACGGTTTAATCTACCAATTGGATTTTGCTGTGTACACAAATCCAGAATATATTTTAGTCTGAGTAGTGCTAAAATGTATCACCCAAATGAGTTGAAAGTACACTGTGTATAAATCCAGATTACTCCAAATCAAGTAGAGCCCAAAAAAAAACGCCAGATTGAAGTTAATTTGAACCCTTTCCAGATTTAACGGACACCATTGATTTTGCTGTGTGGTCGTGCAAACTGTCTGAGCACCGTCCGGGTTAAGGCACGGCTGGTCAGGAACACCTGGCTCTTGTAACTCCTTCAGGCTAATCCAGAGCCTGCAAACGAATCATGGTCACTAGCAAGCACATTGATTCAAGCGTACTTCCTGGTTAACTGAGCATTGTGATAAGAAGCAGAACGGCTTAGCCAGATGTGCTTCGGCAGAGAACTGTCAACTCTGCTGAGCCCGCTGGGAGTTACTGTGAAGAGCCAAGGCC
Source organism: Esox niger (assembly GCA_016801105.1). NCBI lineage: Eukaryota > Metazoa > Chordata > Actinopteri > Esociformes > Esocidae > Esox > Esox niger. Next base: position 3,467 of record JACXGJ010012088.1, on the reverse strand, counting down.
ATAATCGAATACCAAAAAATTTGAAGCAAAAACGTAATGAAGAAAATGGAGTGGGAAAGAAATATGCCACTGCAGTAAGTGTGCCCTACTTTTGACTATTGTTGTTGTGATACATATGTGACATGATGAACATCTGCATAGGAGATTATGCCGGTATAGGCTCTGAAGTTTTAACAACATTTACTTCAATCAGTGACCAAGGAAGAAGTAATTACTCAAAGGTTTAGCACACCTGGACAAATATCCATCTTTGCATTTTAAACACAGTGATCTCCTGTCAGGCACCATGACCACCCGGTATCACGATGAGGCCTCTATCTAACTCTATGGACATCACCGAACAGTCATGGCAGATAATGAGACAAGTTCCTAGGTGAGTCACTTGCTTTAAATAGAGATCCCTAACCTACCTCCTTCCATGATACCGTCTGATACGATGCCCTGTGATCATGTTCTCTATCAAAGAAGGCCTGATTCATCCGACACAGTTACCCCTGCAATCACTGGCATCACCCACCACCTGTTTTAAAATTGATAGGAAACTTGAGAACATCGTGCAAGGTTTGTTGGTTTGTTTGTGTGTGTATGCAAGTGTGTGTGTGTGTGTGTGTGTGTGTGTGTGTGTGTGTGTGTGTGTGTGTGCATTAGAGCATGAACGCGTGTGGCAGCAGTATTTCAGAGACTTGGCGTCTAACAACAAATATTTTTCCTCTAGGGTTCTGTCTGCAGGCTAGCAGCTTTATTCCTAGCCTGCATGTGTTTGTACAGCGAAACATGGCTGGTGATACAGCCAGGATACAGAAAAGCCAACCATGCACAAGGAAAGCAAACACTAAATCACAGATTGGACAAACAAATACACAGCCACAACATGCACACAAAAGGACACACGGATGTGCTCACGCAATGACACACACACACACAAACACACACACACACACACACACAATCTATTTTTCTCCTCTATGCTGTAACACCCTGTGTGCCATGGAGATAGGGTTAGTACGCCTTGGTGACATTTCTCTGTCAACAGGTGTCCTGTTGGATCTTAGGTTCTTCCTCTAATTCATCTCCCTTAGACCGGAGCCCCTGGTCCAAGGCTCAGGACTACCTGGCCTAAAACCTAGCTGTCCCTTTTCAACCCCGCCTGGTTGCTTTTTTTGTCTCAACCTCTTATGTGTTTGATTTCCCTGAACAAGCGCAGCGCCAGAACACCCACCCTGCTAAATGTATTCTCTTAGTTCAAATGGAAAACGAGACCCATTTAAGAACAAACCTAAAGAAAACCCTGAATGGTTATGTTCCTCCCCCACTATGCTGTGATTTAGCGGATTTCTGAAATTCTCAACCTCATAATCATCAATCTGCAATAAAGGGCTTAAAAGTACACATTCATGTACCTCAGCATGATACACTCACTCTCACTCTTCATGTATCTGTCTACAGACAGCAGTCATTCCATATCAAGGCTCCACCCCTTTGGCCATATTCTAATTAGACTGCACCATTGGAAAAACAACAGTAAGGCCTTAACGACCTTTAATAATGGTATCATTGAACTTTTCAGCCATGTTGTCTTCGGTGAAGGGAGACAGAGGTCAAGGACGGAGAAGGGTATTGAACCCTGGTCTCAAGTGGGGAGTTGTCTGTGTGCTTGATGGCTGGGTTAGCCCTGCACCATGCGCTATTTGATTTCAATTACATTCTCAATGCCTTTAAAGAAATGTTAACAAAATAAAAAGATTCCATTCAGGATTTTCCATTGTCTGCATCTGGAGAGACGGCTCGATAATTTGTTCTAGGCTTTCTAGCTTTGTCATTGGCTCGGGCTTCAGAAGCTAGACAGAAGGGCTCTGCTGTTCTACTGTAAACAATGTAAATTGTACAAATTGTTTTGAAAACGTTGGCTTTCTTAAAGGCCTAGAGACCCGTCCGTACCGAGCCTCCAGCAGAGCACGCACTTTAACAGGAGAAATGGAAAGAGAGAGCCTGTGGCACTTTTGACTTTTTGTATGTTTACTAGGCAATGCGCCAACATTACTCGTCCACCACATTTGCTGGATTGGTTGAACAGAGCAGAAGAGAACCTTCCCCGTGTCTCCTTCTTGTGGAGACTGAAAAATACAGGACACACCTGAAAAAGCATTTCTGAAAACACAAGCGCTTGTTTTCCAGCGATCAGGCTAGTTTTTGTTTTACACCAGTCTAGCAGTGCTAGGGCAGGTTATTCAGCACTGGGGATGTGATCGCTCATTTCTGAGCACTGTCCATAACTTCAATAAGATGTTAATCAATGAAAGAAATACCTGTGTTCTATTCTAGCATGTTGTCTGCTGTTAGCTGTATGGACATACTGGATGTCCTTGACTAGTGAAATGCATGTGTATTTAAACTGTATATAACTGGTTGCTTTGTGTGCTCGGCTTCAATGTTTACAATGAGAGGTAGCTAAAAGTAGTACATTTTGATTTGAACATGGTTGTGTTTTTGTGTTTTTGTGCGTGGGGTCAAGCAGTTTACTAGCCGAGGTCAGAGTACATGCAGTGCTTGAGGTTTGCCAGTATTCCAGCAGCAACAAGCCCAGCAGTCAATACTTTGATGTGTCACGGACTGCCGTGGATGTGGTGGTGTTAGTCGTCTGTGAGACTACTGTATGTTGGGTGTGAGGTCTGCTTGTTGTGGTAGTTCATCTATGTTGGCGCTGCTAGTTCTGGGCAAAAGACAGAACAATGTGCAGTGGCATAATGTTAACCTATAAGAATTGCTTTTCATCCCTTAGAGTTACATACATATTGAGGGATGTAAATATTCTGTAATTAAATTTTTTTTTTCGAGTTTGGTATAACGCTTGGAAAAAAAAACATTCCCAGTGTTTCACTAAAGTGTTATCCCCCTAACCCTCTGACACCCCACCTTTACCCCAAACCCTCTGACACCCCACCTTTACCCCAACCCTCTGACACCCCACCTTTACCCCTAACCCTCTGACACCCAACCTTTCCCCCAACCCCCTGAGACCCCACATTTCCCCTAACCCTCTGACACCCCACCTTTACCCCAACCCTCTGAGACCCCACCTTTCCCCCAACCCTCTGAGACCCCACCTTCCCCCAACCCTCTGACACCCAACCTTTCCCCCAACCCTCTGACACCCCACTTTCCCCCTAACCCTCTGACACCCCACCTTTACCCCTAACCCTCTGAGACCCTACCTTTACCCCAACCCTCTGAGACCCTACCTTTACCCCAACCCTCTGACAGCCAACCTTTACCCCCAACCCTCTGAGACCCCACCTTTCCCCCTAACCCTCTGACATCCCACCTTTCCCCCTAACCATCTGTCACCCCACCTTTCCCCCAACCCTCTGACACCCAACCTTTCCCCCTAACCCTCTGAGACCCCACCTTTCCCCCAACCCTCTGACACCCCACCTTTCCCCCTAACCCTCTGACACCCCACCTTTCCC